>JAJQOW010000073.1:0-117500 GCA_037975125.1 Latrodectus hesperus
ATTGCATATTGAAAATTTCAATAATTGCAAAAATTTCTTTATTTTTTTTAAACATAAATATTCAACACTTCTTAAACATTTTGTGTATCAGCAGCTTCTGGCAACCATTTCTTATAGCGAAATTAATATATTACTTTATTTCAAAGAAAAACTTAACATCTCTGCTTATACTTTTAAGTTAAATCACATAAAATATATTTCACTTTTTTATACATGTCAATTAATGAATATGCTAAAAATATTTTAACTTAAGCATTAACATTTTATAAAGACAATTATTAGAATAAATAGAAAAGTATAATTTAAAAATAATTAAGATATAAGTTTTGTTTAATAAACATCATGAATTATTGAGTTTAAGAGGAAAGTAAACAAATATTTCTCTAAAAGAATTATTCTGATACTACTGTTATAAAACTACTTTCCTTAAAAGTTTTAAGTTCTGAATGTGAAATATTATTTCTTACAGGATTCATCTAAAGAATGTAGCTGCATAAAACTTAGATACATTTACAAAATGAAAAGTGTATTTAAAAATATTTTTTTAATTTTAAAATGCATATAAACAAAAATTAGTAAAATTATTTTTTTAAAAAAATAAGACTTACGAAGTGAGGAATGAAGTCTTTTCATCCCTGTTGCCTGCTCTGAAAATAAGGAAACAATTCTTATTATTTGTTTTAATTTGAAAGATACATTTACAACAACTTCATTTTTAACAAAAAAGTTTTTGAAAACAAACGATGTACTTTCAAATGTTCAGAAACTGAACATTATCTTCATTTTATTTCACATACCATTTAAGGAGGGAGATTGATAGTGCTTCTATTTTATGACTAACCCAATTTATGCAATGTTTTATTTTGAGATCTTGATTAAAAAGTTTGAAACTTACATTGAGCAGTTTTTTTATAATGTTAATCATTTTAAGCTATTTGACATTCTATTCAAGAATTCTTAATTCATAAACCAAAAGTTGTTATTCTTTATCATGGTTTAGAATTCTTATCTATAAGTAAAAACTAAGAGTAGAGAAAAAAATATTTCCTGTATCGGATAAATCATTTCTTCTACTTTCTCATATAATTTTCTTAAAAAAAATAAGGATATTTGTATAGTTTCAATTTTGGAGAAGTATTATCTGTTGAAAGTTATGGGCATTTTATTTGTTATGTTTAATGAAGTTTTAAAACTTGTTTGGTCAGAAAAACGTAAAATTTAAAGTACTTAATAAATAATGCGACATTAAAAATTAAGATAAAACTCAAAATACAATATAATATCCAAGTTTGAAATGCATAGCATCTACCTAAATGAATACATTTTATATCAGATATAACATATGGTATTCTTTAAATAATGACAAGGGAACTGAAAATATAAAAACGTTTGAGTGAAAAAACAGAAAAATAAATAATTAAAGAACATAAAGATATGAAGAATTAAGTGGGTTGGGTTGTAGTAAACAATTGTTTACACAAGAATGTAAAACTTTTGTGATTTAAAATAAAGTTTGAATCAAATACCAAGGAGGGAACCAACAAACAACTTTTTAAATTAAGACCAAAGCTCTAAGTTGTTAGCCTCTTCAATTTGTTGCAACTTAACTAAAAAATCTAATGAGCAAACAGTAAGGAAAATAAACTGCAGCTTTATAGTTAAGTTCAAATATAAAAAATAAGGAAAAATTTTTTATTCTGAATAAATGAAAAATGCATTGAAAATTTAATTCATTATATAGAAAAAACTTTTAAAGTAATTTTTATATAAAAATGATAAAGCTGTATTATATGAAAGTATAGCAATGTTTATGACAGCTAAAGTTTCTTTACATCTGTTTTACATGGAAGCAAAAATTGAATTGATACATTTCTTTCATTGTGAATAATTGTGACATTTAACTCTAAAACTTTTTGCAGTGAATGGTCCATCATGTGCCCTATACGTATATTTTGTCTGCAAAATTTACTTTAAAATATCTGTAAAAAAAACTGGATTAAATTGTCTAATATCTATAAACGTATAACATAAAAAGTTACATTTAGTTAAATAATTAACAAGGCTTATCCTACATATCAAATATTTGCTACAAATTTTTAAGAATTATTAGGAATGCATGACGAATAAATCATATAATTATATCACATAAATATATGAAGATCCTTAAAATTTCTGAGGTAATTAATACATAAAATATCTAATAATATATAATTTACAATAGTAATGTTGATTAAAAATTATTTTCCTTATCTTCAGAGAAGATTAAGATGAAATAATATATTTAAATGGGTTAATCCATCTCAGTTATAGACCACTAAAAGCTAATCAAATAAATGTACATTGAATCCTTCTCAAAATTCCTTTCAGTTACAAAGCTATTAAACATTGAAAATTAAGATTCACTTTCTCTGCAATCCAAAATATTTGTCAGTGAAAATTATAAACAACAGTAGACAGCAAAAACACATTTCAGAAACATAAACAAAATAATGTAATTATAAAACAGAATTACATTCACTTATCCTGTGTTGCAAGAAATTTTTCTCTATTGCCAGCAAATACACAAAGAGGATAATTTAAGAAAGATAAAGAGGGCTACCTCAGTTTTGGAAATGAGAAGTTTTGCACACTAAAATGTTTCATATTTCAAATGGTGTTTCACTATATGCAACTTCATAAAGAGTTCAAATCAACATTAACAAGTCAATTAAATCAACATGTCAAGATTGTGAAATGAAACATTGAAAATAATTAAAAACTTTGCCATAGATTTCAATACATTTTGTGCAATTACTCTCAATTAAACACTGGACAAACCTTCATTATATTAATAAAACAATAATTTGAATTACATAGATAAAGCAGTAAATTATTATTTTCTTATTATCTGAAGCACTATTTAATAAAAAAAATTCATTATTTGAAGCTTTAATTTAAGTACCATCAAAAGTGATAAAATATTTCTCAAATAATATTAGATTTTCTTACAAATAGTTATCCAAATAACTGAATTTAATTAACTCTGATTTTTTTTTGTTAAAAATGATACTTACTTTCAATTTTTTGGGCCTGTTTTTTTTGGTGGCTCCACATTTTCATCATCTTCCTCATTTGGTATTTCTGCAACTACACATAAGTAATTTATTAAATGTAATTACGAATTTATGGTAAAACAATTATTTTAAAATTCAAGTTCCATGAATTTAGCATTAGACTAGTGTAAATAGTACATATTTAAAGGTAGAGGTTTATAAAAAAATCAATTTATGTAGGATTAAAACAATGCGTAACACACTGAATATCTTTATTTAACTTTTTCAAAATCAATGTAATTGTATATTTGTTATGGGATACTATGCTAAATGTGCGGTATATTGACTATGACCAATGACAGGCTATATTAACTATGGTATGTTTGAATTGGAGATCAAGATTTAAACAAATGATATTTTGCATCAACTAGTTAATAAGAAATAATTAAATATAAATATTTGCCACTCATAACAGTTTTCCAGGACTGAAAATTTCTGGCAACGTTTTCATTTATTATAATTTTATATAATAAATTGTTTTCATTTATTATAATTTTGCTTACAAGTAAACTAAGCTTTCTAAGTAAGTGAGCAAAATAGGAAGTGTATATTAAATTGAGTTCTTGTAATCACAACACAGGCATACAAAATATAGCATTTACGCAAATTATTGTAACTATTTTTATGAAATAAATTCATAATCTTGTATCCTCCAAAACTCAGGTACACTACATTGTTCAATAGTTTTTCTCAATATCATAAGAAATTGAGGCTTTATGATAATTTAACCCCAGCTACCTTATTAATTTCCCTTTTTTTACTATACTTAAAAAATACTTTATTTGTTCAAACTTTATGGCCTAGTTTGACCAAAAGCTTATGTTAATTATAATCACGACTGAAAAAGAAAACAAATATGTAACTAAGAAATTCAAATAGATAACCTATCTATTTGATTTTCTTAGTTCTATATTTAATATCGCTAAAGCTTTTATTGAACCATAACCAAGGCTTGTGACATGTTCTTTTTGTGAAGATAACTTTTAGGTAAAGCAAATTAGAAGTAATTTAATTAGTAACAATGATTTGGTAGGTTATTTGAATGGATTTTTTAAAAGATCTGAAAATTATATGCTACCTAGATTTCAAAAAATAGCATTTTTCAAACTCAAGTACCATTAGAAATAAAAAATGTCAATAATTACATTGCAAGCTTTCAATGAAATATAATAAAATCTAAATACATAAACCAAATATCAATTTTACATAAATAAATATAATTGATTAATTAATTTATAAATTATACATTGAAAATTAAATTAGATAAAATCAATTCTTTTAAAAGAGCTGAAATATTACAATGGAGTTTATCATAAATGAAATTTAGAACTGCTATTAAAACACATACAAGTGATAAATAAAAGCTTTACATTATAATAAAACATATGTACGATTAATAAAATGTTTCACAACTTGTGTATCACATGCACTTAAAAATAAATATATGTGAAACAAATAACTTTCTAGACAATACTTCATAGCAATAAAAATGCTTATAGAGTGATTCACAGAAGTATTTTAACACGTATATTCCACAACTGGCTTCAAAGAATTTTTCAAATTGTTTTCATATTAGAAATGGAAACTGATATGTAATTCAGCCTGAACATGGCTTTAGTAGCTGCATCTAACTGCCCTCGAAATCTAAGTGGCATTAAATTCCAACAGAAATAACTTCATAGCCCTTGGCAGAAAGAATTTCCATTAAAAAAATTTTTGACACAAAAGTATGACGTGAAATTATTTCTTCAAAGCTTCTGAAACACTCGAGCTGTCGGTGCGCAGACATAATTTAAGACATTCATTTGCATTTATGTGCTGAAGACTGCAAAATATTGCCAGAGCATCAGTAGTGAAGATGGAGCTTGTTAAATAAAAATGCAATTTAGAGAAATATCGTCAATAGACATTTCCATGGCAAACATGTCTTGGCTTTTATGAATAATTTCTGAATACTTATGTGTACAAAGTATACTGACAACATCATAAATATAGATGTTTACAAATATTATGAGCTGTGTACAAGAAAATCATATTTTTAAGTATAGTAAGGTTCCTATCAAAATGAATGAGTAAACAAATCAACATGAACATACCATGTTATAAAGTAAGTTTTGTGTCAGTACATGTGAAGAAATTGGAATGATAAATAAACAGGCATCATTCAGTCTCCTAATGTATGAAATACAAATATGGAAATAATAGAAAGTTAAGAGTGATGAGAAAAAGACATGATTATAATGTGATAATTGAGAAATAGTTCAGATCTCATGTTAATTGTTGACAAAGTATATAGGAGACAAGCAGAATGCAAAGAACACATCCTCAGATTAGAATAATGAGCAGTGACTAATCTGTGTAAAACAAAAATTCAATCAGATCTGATCAAATACAATCATAGTCAAAAGCTGTGGTAGCCTGGTTGCTTATGGCTTTGATCTCTTTATGGGAAAATAGTAAATTCAAATCATAGTATAACTGAAAATCCCTCCTGTTGACTGAAGACTTCTGGGATATGTTAAATTAGTCATGGTCACAATGCCCTCCAAGAGAAATAACACCTCTTTTGGGGAGCAGGTCAAGTACTGGGGAGTCTTCTGCTTGATCCCTGCATCTAAATTACTGAGTCCCACTCGGCTGTGCCCTTCTAACTGATAATTGTCAATCACACATTTTTTACACCTGACATGACAGTTGCAAGTAGTTAACACATACAAGATAATATTAGGGCGAGTCAAATGAAAGTGAGCCAATGCGAATATATGACAAACAGAGTACTTTATTTAAAAGGAGTCTCCATGAACATTGAGACATTTATCCCATTGACAAATGTGCCGCGTTATACCCGTCTCATAAAACTCCTTGGGCTGTCGATTCAAAAAGTCTGTAACCGACTCCTTCACGGCGGCGTCCGACACGAATCTGGTACCCTTCAGATGTTTTTTAAGTTTCCCGAAAATGTGAAAGTCGCATGGCGACAAATCTGGACTGTATGGAGGATGTTGCAGAGTGTCCCACTTGAACTTTGCCAGTTGGGTCTTAACCACATCAGCGACGTGGGAATTTCCTCGGAACGACGTGGGAACAATTGAATTCGCCACCCCCGAAGAAAGCAAAGGCTGTCATTTCCTCGGGAAAGGTGCTATTGACTTTTTTTCGATCATCAGGGGCCATTACTGATTGAATTTGCTAAACGTGGAGAGACTATCAATAGTTCGCGATATTGTGCAACGCTGGATCGGCTGCGTGTCGCAATCAAGAACAAACGACCTGGAAGATTGACGAATGGTGTGATCTTGCTACACGACAATGCTCGTCCCCACGTCGCTGATGTGGTTAAGACACAACTGGCAAAGTTCAAGTGGGACACTCTGCAACATCCTCCATACAGCCCAGATTTGTCGCCATGCGACTTTCACATTTTCGGGAAACTGAAAAAACATCTGAAGGGTACCAGATTCGTGTCGGACGCCGCCGTGAAGGAGTCGGTTACAGACTTTTTGAATCGACAGCCCAAGGAGTTTTATGAGACGGGTATAACGCGGCACATTTGTCAATGGGATAAATGTCTCAATGTTCATGGAGACTCCTTTTAAATAAAGTACTCTGTTTGTCATATATTCGCATTGGCTCATTTTCATTTGACTAGCCCTAATATATATAGTAGGTAATAGGTGATAAAGGATACTACTTATATGAAATTTAAAAAACTCAAATTACACTTACATTCTCAGATTAAATAAAAAAATTATTATACCAAGTTGATAAAATATTCATTTTAAAAACATGGTAGCATAAAAAACTTTAAAGGTATGTTACAAAATAACTATACAAGCTTGTCATTTATACTACTGTAAATCTTATAGGGGTTACATATGCTTGTTTAGTTAAACTGAACTCAGTGACACAACAGCTTCCAAGTGGCAAAGGCCTACAGTATTCCTATCAATTTTCTAAGCCAATGGCCCTTGAAGGGAAAAGTCTATGTTCCCAGTTGTGGTCAGCCTAACATGAAACCCACATGTTTATTATCAGTAATTTGGTGTTCAGTTCCATCTATCCACTGAAGGGATGAAAGCCTGAATTGACCTTAGCCAGTCTGAGGATCAAACCTCAGATCTGTACTGTGGAAGCCCAAAGCTTGTTTTACATTTAATTACTATGAAATTTAATAATTTAATGCATATGGCTACTGAATTTAGCTTAAAACACTAGTTTAAAATATTCTAACATTTTAAAGTTAAAAGGACACAAAAAACAATAAAAATATTTTTTAATAATTGAGGTACAAAACTAAAATTTTGTATGCTTACATACAACATAAAGAAAAAAAAAAATGAAACACCAAGTTCAGACAAATTTTCACACTAATGTTTTTGCTAATTATGATTTAATTAAAAACTTAACAGATTAATTGTCACTTGGGCAATACATTTTAATATTTTATTTTAAAAATACACTAAATACATAACTTGTCGAGAAAGATTTTTGATTTACAAATAAAGGTCATAAAAAAATATATAATTTAAGTATGAAACGATCAGTATGAAGATATAAAATCTTGTAAATAACAATAAATATATTGTATTACATTTCTGTTCATAACAATCTAATTACATATGTATAAAGAATATAATTTGAGCTAAATATTATGAAGTTTGGAAAAAAATTGTTGAGCATGGAGTAATTTGAGATTTAAATGATTGAGAAAGTAAAACTTATTTCAGTAATGTTCTATTTATAATTAAAAAAAATGATAATCGAAATTATAATCAAAATCATTTTTCTGAAATAGCTAAAGAATTTTATGTAAAAAGTAAATAATATAATTGAAAAACTGTTTTGGCCAAATCTGGTGATCCTTGCGACCTTAAGTCTCTCTTAACGTGTAATAGAAATTGAAATACAAAATATAAAAGATGTATTTGGAGAAATTTTCTTGCTGCAGTTTATTTATAAAAAATATACCATGAGCCAAATGTTAAGACCGCTTTGATGGTCATGTGCTTTTTCAAATTGCATATATATATATATATATATATATATATATATATATATATATATATATATAAATCTATTCATTTCTTTGTTCAAAAATATTGCAGATCTGTACTTCCTAACACAAGGTAATAAAAAATGTAACTTTTTTAACAGAAACCACTCTGATAAACAGGAAGGCATTTTTCTATGAAGCACACAAAACTAGAATTGTCTAGAATCTTACAGAATTGACTCTACTAGAATTGAACAAGAACCTTACACAAGCAAAACATCAGAACTTTCAGCTCATCTTTAGGGGAATGGTATCACGATAGCTTCACTCCAAGGTTTCGAAAACACATTAGAGGCAAAAGTAAGTTAAATAAGTAAAGCAAATTAAATAAGGAGTTTATATAAGAATTCAATGTGAAGGCATTTGATAGATACCATCTCACATAAAACTAACATCTGAAAATCTAAGCTAAGCGAATTTTTATCTGTGATGAAAGAGAATGAGTGATCACTTGGAAAGATTCTTCACTTACAAAAGAAAAGATTAAGAATCGAAGCTTTATGCACTAGCTAAAGATATTAGCAATGTCAATAAAAAGAGTATATAAAGCAATTCTAGATTTTTAATAGAAATACAATTTTTTTAAAAATTTATTAGTGCTCTTTTTTTTTTTACAACTGTTAACTTGATAAAGATATTATTGAAAATGCATTGTGCGAAAAGCACTTTTGATATCAATGGTGGGCTTTTCTAGTGTAAGCACATTTTCTCTAAAAAAATCCTTAAGATTCTTTATTGAAGGTACCCCCATAAAATATTCTCTGACTCTTCCTCAGTATCTTGTAAACATCTCTAGAATGGTTTACAATGCTAGCAAAAGTTGGAGGAACTATTTGGGACTCCTGCATCAGTTTTTATGATATTTTTTAAATGTTACATTAATATTCTGTCATAACAACTAATAGTTACATGAATGATATCCAATCTCTCCAGCTCCACAATTAAGTAGGTAGGTACTTTGCCACACTATTTATAATCTTGAAGATGAGAGAATGGTAACCACTGTAGACAAATGAAATTAAACAGACGCAAAAGTAATACACAACAGAATCACCTCACGACCAGGAGAATCGGCATCATGACTTTACCACATAAAATTCTGGTTATTGAATTCACTAAACTAAAATGAACTGGACAAATGATAAATTAAAAAATCAATTTTTTCTTGGTATTTGTTAAGTGATGGCAAATTCAACGAAAAGATCATCAAGCGTGCTCTGAATTCTGATGACTACAGACTGTAATGCAGGACCACAGGAAAGTTTAAAAAGCCATGGATGTGGCATTAATAGCAGAAATTACGAACCTGATGTCATGAAAATGAGCATGCTGACAATGATAACCTCACAAAAAATAAATTATTTAAATTAAAAAATTCATTTCTTCAGCTTGATGACAAGTATACCAAGTGGACAGTTTTCTTGTAAATTTAAGGCCTTAAATCATTGTTGGGCATTTTAGCATCCATCACATTAATTGCATTCCGGAAAGATTTTTCGTGGATAGTGAGTCATATTTGCGCGTTGAAAGGGAAGATAATCAGAAAATTACAAGAACTTGTGACCAATTTGAAAGCAGCTGGTAAAAGTTAACTTTTATTGTTCAACACCATAGACCCAAGACCCTGTGCTCTGAAAAATGCCGTCTACTACTAGCATGATGAAGCCTAAGTAGCACATGGTAACCCCTTATTTATTAGCCAGATTTCCTTCCTTTTCAATGCATGAATACTGCAAAATATGAAAAGTCCTCTCTGAAGGCATTGTATGAGTTGGACACTAACATGCTTCACAATCTTAGGAGAACAAATGCATGCTTAAATATTTAATTAAAATAACTTATAATAGGAACATATATTTTGCTTGGTGAAGTAAATTAACATATTTACATGAAATTTTATGAATTACATATTAACAATACAAAACATTTGATAAAAATATGTATTTCTTTACATGCTAGTATAAAACTTACTAGGAGATACTCGGTCTGGTGAATGCTTCCTCTTTTTATCTTCTGGTTTACCTGGAATCAGAAGTAAGTAAAATTGTACTTTACAATCAGGATTGATTTTTAACAAAGAACAGTTTGAAAATAAACTTTGCATATTTGCGATACTCAAAATTTTAATAAAATTACACAAAACTCATAAGATGTTCTCATAGTAAAAGTGTTTAACATAAAACAATCAATGATTTAATTAGAGTAATTAAAAGTCCATAATGTTAAAGAAAATGATATATAATATAGTATACATAAAAAATTTCCAAAATTAATTTATCAGTTGCTTCTTTTTTCATGTATTAAATAACATATTCTTAGAAAAATTAGAGAAATTATCAGAATAATATAACCACATTGGGAGAATTATTCAAATAAACATTTAATTCACATACATATTCAAGATTTTCAAATTTCTTTGAATAATAACTGAATTTTCTTACAAATATTCCATATATTTCTGCAAATGCTATTAAATTCCTGAAATAACTGAAATATATTTGAATAACAGAAGTAAAATTAAACAGCATAAATTAATCTAAAATTATACGCAGCTGTGGTTTGGTATGAAACTACTTTCCAAACAATAAATGATCTTCACACTAAAAAAACTAGGACAAGAATCTAACTTCACGATTATTTTATAAATACAGTCCAATTAAAATTCTTAAAAAAATGGTTTTATAATTAGTCAATTGGTAAAAAACTTCAGTTTCAGTTTGTTGTTCAATAATTAATTTATGCACACAAGGATTATTTAGATCAGGATCTACAGTTTAAAAAATGATTTCAAACAACAATCAATATCCAAGTTCATAGACTTATTCAAAACACGAAACATTTTTCACTTCTTTATCAAAATACCTTTCTTAAAAAAAGTTCTAGTACATATCAGATAAAAATAAGTTGGAAGATGTGTTTATGATTTCAAATATACCCTTTAGCATTATTGATATTGGTCTACTTTCAAGCAAATTTCTATGCATTTTTTTTTCACAAAATAATGGGAAAAGTGTCAAACGTATATGCTAAGTATTAGAAACAATATTTTCTCAAAACCCATAACTATAACAATATATTTTTTTTAATTTTCCCTATGCAAATATAAATGTATGGGTCATTCAATGTCATAATTTTGATATTCTTAGTTATCACATATTTTCAGAATTAAAACCAGGAAAATAATTACACAACAACCTATTTGAAGCATGAATTGTTCTGCACAATGGATTGTTATATCATTTAAATCAATTATTTTATAGGATAAGCAACTTTATCAAGTTTGGTCACTCAACAATAATTTTTTAGCATACGAGATCTATAAACTTTAACTATTTAAAGTGAATTCTGAAACATGCAAGCGTCCACAGTCAATGTGAGATGTGAACACATGAACTGTTGAACCAATAAACAAAGAGCAAGAAATTTTGCTGCTAGTTCGTCCATTGATTTAGAGGTTGGTTGGGTTTTCTGGCGCAAGGTCCAAAGAGGACAAGCTGCGCCATATTGATTTAGAGGAAAATGTTTGGAAAAATGTCTATACTAAAATGGCATGTATAAGTAAAACTATCGCAAAATTGCCAATGTCTTATTAACTATACGAACCAATATTTAAACTTTGGTTTCCTATGTGACATATTATAAATTTATGTTGAAATATATGAATAAATTTATATTCAGATCCAAAAGTTAATATATGATATCTACATAAGGAATATCACAACAAAATATATTGTACAAATGAGAAGTATTTAAAATTTTAGTAAAGAATATACTTACATTAAATTATTAATCACGTGCAGCATTTGAAATATTTAATATTCAAATTTAAAAAAATTAACCTCTAATTTTTATAAACGAAATCAGATTTGTTGTATACTTTAACTTGTTTCTGTACAATTTCTCTATTCAAGAATCTAGTGTAAGGATCATTGTAATTTTATAAAATATAAATAAAATTCTAATGTCTATAGAATTCAAATGGAATATTTTTTACAATTAAAATTAAAATGGACATATGGAAAAAAGTAAGAGTTTATTTTGAATCATTACTTCATTTTGCAACTGTAACTATTGTATATAATCACTAGTTATTTCTAAGATAATCACTAGTGATTTGAACTGTGCTCTAAAATTACTTGTCACAATCTAAATTAAAGAGCATAACATCCCTTCCAGAACTTTTCTTGCTTCAAGTAAGAACTGTATAGTTATTTTATTTTTTTCAAAATTGTTATTTATGTTTTACCACTAGGAGCAGTTAGAATTATTATCAGGATTACCTTTTATTGATTATCCGATTCATTTTTTGCATGGGATGACTATTTTTCAAAGAGTAAATTTGAGTTTTTAATCAAATAATTTTTTTAATAAATTTTCTTCAAATCATATATGAAAAGCAAGATTGGATTTTGTTATTCTAGGGCTTCATTATAAACCTATACTTGCCAGTTTGACAAGGACCTACAATTAAAAAATTATGAACCACTACAACAGTTGCATAAAAGTGAAATTGAACTCAGGAAGATAAACCATTCATCTATTGGTGTAAGAAAAGAACAAGTATTTTTTTAAATGAAAGTGCTTAGCATGGTGTTTGAATGGTAAACTCAATTGAATAAAAGCTGTATCTATTGTATCAGCCCTGCCAATTTTTGGTATGGAGAGCAAAACCATGAAAAGAAATTTGTATCAGGATGTTGGAATATGTCTAACATAAAATAAAAACTGTTTATCAATTTGGTTAGATCATTTTTAATTACTTTACATGGAAATTAATGCTCAGTTTGTATACCAGCAAAATATCTTAACCTAAATACAGCACATCATTTCTGAAAATATTTTTTTAACACTGATATATTTTTCACAAATTTTATTTTTCTGCTATTTAAAGGACTGAATACCTCTATAAAATATTAGTAAATCACTTGATGTAAAAACTTTAAGGAAATGTAAAAATATGATAGTTCTTTTGGCTTTAAACACTTAATTGGCATATTTAACATTTTGGAATTGTAAAGCTATTCTAGTTCACAGTAATCATATTTAGTTATAATGGTTTTAGGTTACAATTTCTGTAAATAAAACACTTATAAAAATTTAAAGTTTCTTCACTTAAATGCATGAAAAAAATGCAACTTAGTTTTTATGCAAGGTTTCAGAATCTTATTTCGGGAATTGGGATTTATTTAAATTTGTTAGTGGCTGTTATTTATAAATATCATAAATAGACTTATAATAAATTCATGAAAGTTGTTTGAGTTTTTACTGACACAAAAATAGCAGTTATAGAATTTGGATCCTATATAGGAAGAACAGTCATCACTTCAGCACATTTTGGACTGCCTTTGATTGGATAGTATCCATTATTGTCCACTCATATCGAACTTCATTAAAGTCAATGGTTTCATTGACTCGCTCATCGAGACCATCAAGTGGCTATGTCAGACCACACAGTTATGAGATTAAAAACAACAAATCTTATAGGGATATTGCCATATTAAAATCTTGGGCACAAGGTCAAGCTATCTGGTAAAAATATATAACAAGTGATACATTCTGTTAATTGTTATCCCTAAACAGTTCTACTAAAGTAAGAATGGAAAGATAGAATCAGACATACCATAAATTAACATGAAAAAACCCATAGATAATATTGAGTGTGAATAAGTTAAACAACTTATTTGAACTTCAAATGTCAAGACAATTTGCTCGAAAAATGCACACAAAATTTCATAAATATAATATAAATGGAAGATTAATATATTGATTTTGCTAATGGTGTGTATACTCTTCATTTTATTTCTTAAATAATTCTATAAACACAAAACATTTTTCTCACAATGAATGCAACTTAAGGATATTTCGATAGAAATAATGACACTTTACGTAATTTCTACGGTTGGGCCAGAATTTGTTTAATGTTGCATCATTAGTTTCAATGATGCAGTATCCCAGTCATGAGCTGTTATCACTTCACATACAGAAATATGACCTAATCCTTTTAAAATTGTCAGCTTAATATAATTACAGGAAATAGAGAAAAAATGTATATGCCTTCAGACTCTCTCTGCTGAAGTCTACCAATTATATATTTTTTTACCTTTATGTATATTTTATTTTTTAAAAACAAAGGTATTTTCTACTTTGAATGCTTATCAATCAGTAAAAGCAAATTATTTTTTATGTTTAGGGTGGTGCATGAATTTACATTGTTCATAGTGCTATGTCGACAGGAAATTCACTGGAACAAGAATGGGAAGAAATCCAAATTTTGACTTTATATTAGATAACTATATAATTAAAGGAAAGTTTCAAGTGTTCAACACCTCATACAATTTGTTTTTAGGTGATCTATATGTAGGACTTCATTTTGTGGTGCAGATCAACATGCATTTTGAATAAGGATATATGAATAATTGTAAATTAGAAAAATAACAAATATAGTTCATTTTCAAACTTTCTTAAGAGATATATGCATATTTTCTCACTAGCCACTATATGAGCTCCTCACATTTGTATATAAATTTTTAGTGACAAGTTGTATTATCAAAAGAAAAGTTAAAGTATTTTTGCAAAAATTAATAAACTTTTATTTCCAATTACTGTTTCAATTATAAAGACCTGATAGCTCACTTGATAACCAATTTACAATGAACTGTTTTATACCATATTTGTGCGTATCTAATGCGCATCCTCATTTTAAAATGTTAAATAAAAAAAAATTATTTGTCGGCGAATGTAATGCGAATCAATGGTATGAGGAATTTATTGAATCTTATTTTATACAACAACGGATTTGTATATAAACTATCAATCAATGCTATAATTTTAAATTTAGATACCATATTTTGGTACTTACGTATTAGCGTCACCACATCTAATTTTGTTCCAAAACTTAAGTAGAATTAGCATGTAACCTATAATTTGAAAATTTTTTCTACTTTTGAAAAATTTACTTATAATTCTAAAAAGTAATTTTCCAATTATAGGAAATAATTTTTTTATTTTCGTCCTGCTAAAAAAAAAAAAAAAAAAAAAAAAAAAAAAAAGCGGTGACGTTAATACGTAAGTACCCATATTTTATATAACAATGGATTTACACATATGAAATAGCAGATCATAGAATTAACCTATTAGTGGGCTATTGTTATCTGAAACAATCATTGTTAATTACAACTACCGTATATACGATACCTATCGTAAAATATGAACATGAAATAAATTGTAACATTTTTATCTAGCTAAGAGTTTCTACAATCAGTGATAAATAGTAAACGTCTTTATTCACTAATGTTTACATCACTGGAATTCTCATAGCTCTCTTCGTCAGAAGCAGGTTCATTTGTTCTTTCCTCATCATCATCGTTATCCTTGGCGTTCCAGAGCATGTCATCTTCACTGCCATTTGAAATGCAGCATTTCTTGAAAGATTTCACAATCTTTGGTGCTTTGATGCTTTTCCATGCAGCAGAAACCTAGTGTGCAACAATGTGCGGTGCAGCACACTTAATTTTTCCTGTTGGGACCAATTCACGGTTAGGCTCACCAAACCATTTTTCATACTTTGCCTGAACGTACCCCTCAAAAGGTTTATTTATACTATCGTCCAGGGGTTATAACACAGATGTTATCCCTCCAGGAATGCTAACAAGATCACTCCCTAGGCTGTGCATCTTTTTTACGTCGTCAGTGAGATGAGCACGAAATACGTCCAAAGCATTGATGGTGGATTGGAGAGTCCACCGGGACGGCGTTCCCCTACATTTCGGAGTCAATCAAGTATTAATGATTCTGTCATCCACCCTTTCTCTTTGTTTCGAATTAAGACATCTGGGAACAGCTTTTCATTCTTAGGGGTTTTACGGGAGGGTTTCTGTTTGAAGAATAAGAAAGAGGGAAGTTTGCACCCATCTGTTGAACTATCTATTTGCATTTCTATTGCTTTTTTTAAGCACAAAGAATTAATTTCCGTTTGAAAGTAACGTTATATGACATTCTTCTTTGTTTGCCATCCATTTCGTTACTATGTACTCTGCAGTTTGTATCCTCTATGCAATAATGTGTCAATGATAAATGTAATGGTAAATGTAGTCGAGAAATACAGTAACCCATTGTAACGATTTAAATTTGGTTGACTTCATCGGCAAACTGCTGACCTTGCACTTGAATCTAATGCGCACCCCAATTTTGAATACTACATTTGGCCAAAAATACATGCGCATTAGATTTGCGTAAATACGGTAATTCAATTCAAAATATGACATCTTTGAAGATATTTCGATATTTAATTTTTTAATCATCAATAAATTATCAAGAAAGACACAAAAATTAGCCAACCTAATTAATGAAAGATTTGATTGCTTGAACTGAAATTTTAGAAAAACTTAAACTTCAATTACAAATTTGATATAAAATAGTTTTAACATTGCAAACATAAATGTTAGAATTGTTTGTATTACCAGAGCATGAGGCAATGACTTCTTCTCTATTGCCCTCATCAGAGGCTGTCACGCTTTCTTCCTAGAATAAAAAGTGTATATAAGAAATCTGTATTAATATATATATATATATATATATAAATTGTATTAATAAAAGTGTATATAATAAAACTTTTGCAAAATCACTAATAGATTTATCATAAATACACAAACCACATTGATTACATAAAAATTTTAACTTCAGTTACAATTCACCATAACACATTTAATCTCTTGTATTAAATTACTGATAGTAATGTAATCACTGTATAAGCAAAAATACTTTGGTTTGATTTGTTGATCAATGGTCAATTTTTAAATGTGAAGGTTAATTAAACAAGCACATACAATCTATAGTGGTTTCTGAACCACTACAGATATTTAAGTACTCTACCACTATACAAACATTATACTAAGTTGGGATTTGAACCCACGAATTGTTGAACCTTGGGCCAGAGGGATAATTTGTTAGTAAAGAAATATACATATAACATGCATGGAAAGATGAAATATTAAAGAACCACTCTTCAAAAGTGAATTTGATACTTTAAAATAGACAGTTTAGTAGAAAATTCATGAATTTCCAACAAATTAGAGCATAAACATTTCAAATTCGGTTTTTCAAATCTAAAGCAGAATGAATATAACTAATCAATAAGGAAACTAGAATAACAAAACTATTTCAGATAAACTATATTTACACAAATAAGGATATTTTTAATAAACTTTATTCTAAGATGTCATATTGCTTCTTTGCTGCACTTATGTGTCCCAAGGAAGGTCATCAATATGCCTATTTCAAACAGATTTGCATGGAAAATATTAGAAGATTAACATCCATCTGCGATTGTTTAGTAACCTTAGGTATCGAATGCAGAAATTTCAATTTTGAAGAGCAGTCATTTCTCCAATCTACTGTTAAGACTTGTGGATCCAGTTTAATGTCAAGAATTATAGTAATTGTTTTGAGAATCAATATGAATATCATTTATAAATATTTAAAACGATAAATTTTTACATTAAATTCAATAAATTAAAGAAATTAATTTCGCTACAGGACTATTACAAAATCATTAAAATACAGAAATTTAAAATAAAATTATTTATTCCTTTTAAATGAAAACATGGGACTTGAATATACGATCACACTTTATGCATGAGAATGTCCTAAATTTAATCTGTTATCTTTAAATAATGGAAAATAGATAATGTACATCTTTTTCATGCATAACTATTTGTTTGATCTCAGGTAGTGGACAGATATGGCTCTGTTAGACATTTTAACATTGACTTTTTAAATTTCATTTTGTGGAAACTTTCCATGGACAAAATATTGACAAGCAATTAGGAAGTAAACAAGGAAACTACAAAGTGAGGGAGCAAGACAGTGGAAAATAATGATACAACATTGACCTGCAATTGTTCAAGACTGGTGTTGGTAGACCAAGACTAGGAGACTTCTGTTTGGTTCTTGACTGTTACTTCGAGTAGTGGACACAGCTACAACAATTTTTCATCAATTCATCATGATTAATGCAAGGAAATATAAGAATGTTTTGAATCATTTTGTAAGATTTATATCACTAAAAATACAAACTTAATATTCTTGTGTTTTGAATAACGGTAAAACATTTTGGTATTTTACTTGTATAAATTCCTTATTCTCAATTCCATTATACTAAAAATATTGCAGTATTTTGTATCATTTTAATTTTTATAAAATTTCATTTTCTTTTAAAAAATATGTAAAGAAAATTTTATTCAAAGACATCAAGAATAGAAATAAGAAAACATCGGTAGAAACAGAAAATTTTAAAAATATAAATAAAGAAATATATCTTGTCTGGTTTATTGTCATTCAACTGTGATTGTTTTTGCACAAGGTAAGAGTTGGATCGACAGTTTAAAAAAAAGATTCTGAGCCACAACAAACATCCATTCCTAAGATTGGTTTTGAACTAGTGAACAGCTGCACCAGAAACCAGAATACTAGCTACTGGACTGCAATCTTGAGTCACAGGTGGCATAGAGAGCAAAATCTTGTATTCTTGTCACAAATTAAATGCAAATGCTTCTGTAAATAGATTATTGCAGATAGTAAACAGAAGCAAGTAGTTCCAACAGACTCCAAAGTCAGGAAGTAGACTAAGTAAAAATTGTAACTGAAAAAAATTAAGAAATACAGAGAAGATTTGAGGCAGTATTTTCTTTAGCAAGTTTAATTTCTTTCATTAAAGGCAGAAAAACAGTATATTCAGAAGAAGAGTGATGTTAGTAGTATCTCATTAGGTTTTTCAGTAACTAAGCATACTTTTTATCAAGTGTTTTATATGCCAAACCAATAAACAATAGTACTGCGGTTGGCTGAATTTTATTTACCAACCAGTCATTTTTTTGCATACAAGGCCTAAAACAATGACATACAATTTAAAATCAATTCTGAATCACTACAATCATCCATGTCCAAGGTAAGATACTACCTGTCCATCTGAAGACCACAACACTAACCATTTGGCTAGTTTGTTGACATTGGTCCACAATGCAACATTACTAAGAAGTGTCACCCTAAGCCTAGGAAGGGGTTTCCAGGAAGAAAGGTATCGGATTCAGTTTCAACCACTAGCAATAAACATGAGGGTTGTATGATTAAGCCATCCACATACATATCTGTTGGAATTGTTATTTGGACTTAATTTAGTTCAATTTATTCTTCACTCAATGGTCATTCTTCAGCATCAAGGGCTAGTAAGATTGAATCTACATTTTGAAGTAGTTTTTAAATCCCTAAAAATATCTATACCAAGGAGGGAATAGAATACACAATCTGTATTGTAACATGGGATTTCTTCACTGATATTTACTCTTTCAATACAGGAATAATGTCTGCTATGAGAAATTCTGCCAAAAGGCAATTAAGGCAGTTAACTTTAAAATATTATAGCAGCCTCAAGCTCTCCTATAAGCAATTTTATGATATTACTCATAAGCTCCATACAACAATCAGAAACAGGATCATGATTTATTGAGATCAATTTTATGCTTCAGGATTTTTGACTATTGTCCTGAAGGAAGCATATAACTAATTATCAGCAGCATCAAATAAAAAGTTATGAAGAACAAAAAAATTAAACATTATCGATCTAGTCTAATTTTACTTACTGATGTCAGTTTTTGTCAACATAATGACATTCAGAAGATGAATGGATGTAATTTCCTCCCACTAATATAAAGGAAAGAAATTATGATAGAAGTTTTGGAAGGCTTGTGTGTGAAGGCATTTTGAACAAAGAAAGGGAGCTTCATATTTCTGAAACAAACTAATATCATTAGTGTACTGACATTATCCTCCCACATGCTTGATATTTCCTATGTGCTTATTATTGGTGCAAATTTTGTTTTATTTTATTCCGATTTTATTTACCAAGCTTTTATTATTTTCTGCTAATTATTCATAGGAATTGAGGATATTTGCAGGATGGATTATCAGTTTACTATTCTGATTTGAATATAATAGACTAGTACTCTACATTTGTATATAACATAATATTTGACATTGAGTTATATTCAAATCAGATTAGTGTACTATTCTAATTTGAATATAATCAAATGTCTTGGAACACGCATTAGGAGATGCAAGGCAACATGACCTTTTCCTCAGAACAACAGCCAGTTTGAATAACTCTCATATATAGCATGCTGGATAATTTGGTATTAAGTAGGAATAAAGAGTCTAACAGAATCATTGAAGATATGGACTAGAGCATTCATACATGTGGGATTGTGGATTGTTTCATGCAGTGTGATATTTATGAATGTTATGTAAATAAAACTTCTCTTTATATCATAATATATTACTCATATATATTATTATATAAAGAGAAGTTTTATTATGATATAAAGAGAAGTTTTAAGTTAGAAGAGTAAAATTCATTTTTAGGCTATTCAGATTTCACCAACTTTAGAGAAATACATTACACCTTTGCAGTGTGAGCTTGTGTCACACATTTAAATATTTCAGAATTAGAAAACCAGCTGAATAATTGCTTATGTTTAGCACACACAAGTGAATATTTTATCTATTACACTTTTTAAAAATATTATGTATGTTTAAAAATTTAACCATAGCATTGCTAATAATTATACATACATCTGAAGAGCTTCGACCATAGCGTCTTCCACAAAGACAGGTCAATTCATTGTCAAAGCCCTCCAAAAGATCCTCATCCTCATGAGGATTTGCTCTGTAGTACCGGTTCAAAGAAACTAGTAGGTCTTGTGGGACCTGTTTCATCTTGCGAAGAAGCCTGCGGGAGTATCTCCTAGAATCATCCAAGTACATTTGTTCTAAAATGTACACTAACCTCTGTAATAGAAAAATAACACATTTCATGTAAAAATCTATTTAAGAGCAATTCTGCATTGAAACATGAGCAAAGTAAAATGGAGAAAACTTATAAATCTACGATTTCCAAGCAATTTTAGATAATCGTAAAATTTGTTTAACATTACTTCTTACACAATTGTGACTGTGTAAAATACATTATATTACTTTATAAATCAAAATGAAGGTAGATGCATAAATAATATCTGTCTACTTGCTTTATTTATATAAAATACTTTGCTTTAAAACATTGTTCATATTTTTAATAGCCACATATGTCCATAAATTTAAGATAATACAAGAGGACATGGAAATCTAACGTGAATAGAAAAATGCCACCTGTAGAAATATTGTATACATGGTCAAGCATCAAATTACCAGAAGGTACCTGATGATACCCCTAGTTCACCACAATGACCAGAATGTAAGGGATGAATATAAGGTTCAGTGGCAAAGGAGGAAAAGTATTCAGAACTGGTCTATACAGCACTCAGTGTCATGGTATGAATGGATACATGTGGATAATGTTTTATGTGGGCATACTAAGATGGCAATAGTTGAGGAATTCAGAACCGCCCTAAGTGTCATCATTAGTCTGAGATAATGGAAGGAAATCCTAGTAGACATTATCATACAAGTTACCTCGAGCGACAATGTTAAATGACAATTGGCATTTGGTAGTGACCACCAAAAGAAATAGATGAAGCACAGCAGTGGACCTCATTGCATCAGTTAAAAATACAACTGTTTCATGGCAAACCATGTACAGATGTTTGGGACAGTATGGTCAATATTCTCCCAGACCTGTCATATGTGTTCTGCTCATGGTAAAACATGTAAAGTGGACACTATCACAGTAAGCTTGTATTGTTTTTCAACAAGACAAGGTTAAGTTTTCAGTCTGAGTCACAATAGATGTTCATATGAAACAGGACCACCACCACGTCACTTAACACCAATGTTTTGGTGGTGCAGGACTGCTAGTTTGAGGAAGCATTATATTGGGTATCAACAATTTTACAAGTTCAATTCAGAACCATGACTAGCCAAATTTATTTAACATCATTCTGGAACAACATGTTTAAGGGTGACATTTGTGCAGAATATTTTATAGATGACAATGACTGGTTTCACCATTTGGACATAATCAACTATTACCTTCCAATATAGGATATCACCCTCTTGGAATGGCTGGCATTCTTACTGGACTTGAATTTGATAAAACATGTGTGGGTCATGCCTAGCCAACAAATCATAGCCCATCAAACACCTCCTACATCTGTGCCGAACCTTCAGAGAGCATTGCTAGCCAAATTGAGTTCTCTACCTAAAATGGAGGTCGATAAAGTGATCAGCAGCAACCTTTGCATTATATGCACTGCATTTCCTCATATGGGAGACATAAAATTCATTAATTATCATACCAACAACATACTATTTAGTTGTATAGGCAATCTGTGATGTGCTCTAGTGGTCCATTTGGTAATAATTATGTTTTGTTGTATGCTGGGTATCATTCATTCTTTATTTATTTATTCTTCCCCATTTATTTAATACCTGGGCTTTATGAATAAATCAAGTTTGTTTTGTTTCTACACTTTCAGTTGCCAGTTCTGACATTATCCCTAATTTATGAACATGTGTGTACTTTGCTCAATATCCATCAATAAGAAATCACAAAAATATTTATATTTGAGATATTAAATTACAAAATTCTAATAATAAAACTTAAACTGCATATATTATATAACTTTAATTATAGTTCTCTATTAGATCTATCAGTAGTATGTTAACTTTAATGCCTGATATTATTTGTATGCAGTTAATTTTATCATTAAATAGAGGTGAACAACAAATATAATTTAATTTCTGGTTATAAAATAATGCATTATTCAGATTATATTTCATTAAAGTGCAAGTAAATAAAAATTTCATTTTAAGGCAAAAGACTAAATTTCTGAGTATTTAATTTGAATAAGTGTGGCAAAATATTTACTTAAAATAATTTGCATAGTTCTAACATGTAAATAGGCTCTGCAATAAAAAAGTTTCAAAATTATTTAAATTGTTTCAATTTGGAAAACAGCACAACTATAAGTTGAAGTTATAAAAATTATTAAAAAATAAATTATGTTTTATAGAATATTTTAATATAGAAGTAAATGTTTTAAAAAAAGACAGTGAATAAAGCATTACAAAATTTGAAAGAGCAAAACATTATATAAAATGTATAATATAGGAGATATTTTACTTAGATAATGAAACAAATAACAACTTAAATATTTTAAAGGTTTTGACAAAAGGTGCATTTCTTGTAAGGAATCTGAATTTGCAATTTTTATTTCATTGTAAAAACTTTATTCTGTCAAAAGGTAATAAAGTGTTTTCTTTAGGCAAAAACTGAAAGATTTTTTGAACTATTAAAAATGTGAAATAGCATTTATGGCAAAAAAGTTTTTGTTAATGTTCTTGTAAGAAAATCTGATTCTATAATACATGCCTTAATTTTTTTTTTTAACCCTACAATAAATTGTAATCAGACATAGCAAAAAATAAAGTAAAACTAAAATTTTTGTTTTCGAAATTCATAAGTAAATATATGAGTAATTCAAAGTCTGAAAAATAAATTAAAATTTTACAGGAATATAAAAAAGTTATTCTCCTCTCTCTCTGTAAAACATTTCCGCATAAGATATTACAATATTTGAATATCTTAACTATATTTCACATTTCTATATCGCTTGCTTAGCAATCAAAGGAAATATTTTTTGAAATGGATTTCATGCCTCAACTTTACTGCAAAACTTTAAAAAATGCCTAAAAGTAGAGAACTGTACACAGGTTTAAATGTGCCAAACTGGCTTAACAGTTCAGAATGGGTGTGGGATGGCACATGTGCAAAATTCGTTTTGTGTGCACCCTTGTAGTGTTTAATGAATAATTTATTTGTTTCCAATCTAAGAATTTTTTACGTTAATGTTTCCATCATTAGACTTCCAATTTTTTTTTCAATTATATTATTATGAATTTTCGGCTGAAATATTGCTTATAATTTTTAAAAATATTGTTTCAAATTTTAGAAAAATATTTTGTTTGGAAGTTTTTTTTTAAAGTTAAATTATTTTGAATTTATGTTTAGTCAGCCAATAAAAGATCTGTATAGTGTACTAATCGTGTGCCTGGTCAGTTTGATTCATACATTGCAGAGTATGTATAGTAGAGAAATCATAAAGAAAATACAGTAGAAGATTTCTTCAAAGCCCTTTAAACCGTTTTTTTTTTTTTTTTTTTTTGCTGGGTGAGTTATTTTATTTTTCATTACAATTTCATTCAGAGAGATTAGAAACTCTAATTTTTATAAAAATGGGTGTTTACATAAGTAAATACATTTTTAAGTAAGCTTTGCCTTTCATGTTAATGTTAGATTGTGCTGTACTGACTTTTTTTTTTTTTTAAGGTGGGTGTCACATACCCAGTTAATTCAAATTTGAATACAAAATACAATTTGTTAATGTTAAAAGTTTAGCTTTACTACCCAGTTGTCACTGTAGTAGGTAGCACTACACTGAAATTTTTTAAGGTTGATGCCGCTGCCCTGCATATTAAAATTCAAGTGTTAGTAAAAAAATGCAAGTTGTTAATGTTTAAATTTAGCTTTACTGCCCATGTATCTCTAGAAGGTAGAGCTACACTGAAGTTTTTTTAAAGTGGGCACCATTGCATGGTATCTTAAAATTCCGAATTTTAATGAAAAATTTTTTTTCTAGTTTTATTATTATTATATTAGAATACTATAGTACGCAATTAAAGTGAAATATTGAAAATTTTGATATATGGAATTCGAAATAGCCCACGATTGCAAAGTTGAAGTTCGAACGTGATCCGGTATTTAGTTAGCAGTTAATTAATTACACTTAATGATGTAATTTAGGTTAACAAGATATCTATGCAGTGCTTGGCATGAAAATAGGAAACTGGAGCATCCCTGTACAGTTCCATAATCTTTTACCTCATGTCTGTATGCAGGGTTTAATCTAAAAAATGTCAGTACATCAAAGGTACATATTTTTTATGAGAGTGGGTAAAAACACAGCCAAATTTAAAGAAATAAAACAATTTGGAAAAAAATACCAGAAGATTTTTCAAGACATATTTAAAAAAAGTTAGAGCAATTATACAAATAAAATTCAACATCACATTTAAAAACTGTTTTAGAAAAATGAAATTCTTAAAAAATATTATTATTTTTATTATTAATAGAGATAAAGTAAATTAATATTATTGATTAGTGCAATATTACATTTTTCTGCATTTATTGCAGTTCATTCAAGTAATATGTTACTAATATGTAAGTAACATTAAAATGATAGTAATATATTACTTTAAAGAAGTGAATGCAGAAAAGAATTCACCCACTAATAAACAGTCAGTCAAGAATTAAAATCATTTAAAATGGCATGGGAACCAAGTCTTAAGAGAGAAAAAGTAAATAATCAAGTCAATATGTGGATCTGAACTTAGAGCATAAATTTTAACATTTTAATTTCTAAAAACTTATCTTTTTAACTCCCATATTACTGTATAAAAAGAAAATTTAAAGTAAAATTTATACTTAAATTAAAAAATTCCATTAATCATTTTATTATGAATACATATAAGCTATAATATAAACATAAGGAAAACAATTTTCTAACATAAATTCATTTACTATGCCCAAGTTAAAAATATGTATGGGTACTTATTCCAGTCAATAAACTAATACTTTTTCCTCAATTCAATAAATTAATACTTTAATAATTATTGATTTCTGTCAATAAATAATAACATAAATTAACAGAAGGAAAAAAGTGACAAGAATGACTCAAAGATTTTGGTTTTTATAATTTCAACTTGTTAAAGTACTTCACTAAATGTGAATTTCTAATGTGATTCGGTTTGTTTGTCACTCAACGGTCATTTTTTGCACACGAGGGCTAATTAGACCGGGACCTACGGTTTAAAGTGGATTCTGAACCACTACAAACATCCATGCCCAAGGTAGGATTCGAACCCACGAAATGATGAACCGAAGGCAAGAGTTAATGTGATTCGGAGGAGAAAGATCTTCATAAATCATAATGCTTCATATTTGGATCAAAAATGTATATTGCACAATATAAAAATACAAAACTATTTAAACTTATAGTCACATTAGAATCCCTTCAAATTACATCACTGGTATACAGCCAATGGAAGATGTTAAATGATAATGAAAATATTTAACAGGAATCAACCCTGAGCCTGGTATGAATTGAACGGCTATGAACTTCAAAAAGAAAACATATTCCAGGAGCAGAATTTACCTTTCAAAGATTGAAAAGATGCTTCGCCGTAGGATTAAAATATATTATGAGCAACTGGCAGAGTTTGAAAGAGTTATAAATATTGGCTTGAAACAAGCAGATTGGGCAAATCGGAAAATCGTTTGTCTTATGGGTTGAATCAAAAGCGGCAGCGAATACCTTATCTATTGTCACTGCATCCGATTCATCAACTATCAGACATGCAATCAATACACAAGTGTCCACCATAACATTAATAGATGACAGAGTGAAATATAAGCTATTACTGATAGTTAAGCCACCTCTGCCACTCACACCAGCAAACTGTCCGACCAACTTACAATGGTGCTTTGCTCAATTAGGCTTAAATGATGTTGACTGAGGATGTAGTCTTCAGTGATGAATCTCACTTCCAACTGTGTTTTGATAACCATCAAAGATGTATCTCAAGACACCCAGGCAGCATGTTGATCCTGCTCTTGCAGTTGCATGTCAAACAGGTTCTCAACCAGGAATTATAGCCAAGGGTGCAATTTTCTTTAATAGCAGAATTACATTTGGTCATCATTAGAGACATACTTACAGCAGAGCCTTACATCAACAACATACTGAGACCAGTTTTGCTACTGTTCTTTTTGCAATACTTTGGCCTAATTTTTCAGCAAGATAATGGAAGATTACAAATGGCTTCTGCTTCTATGAATAGTCTTACAGCTTATCAAACACTTTCTTGGACTGTTAGATCTGCAGATCTCTCTCCCATCGAACATGTATGGATAGGAAGACTACTGCCTTCATCAGAAAATGTTGACTAGATAGGCTATCAATGAAGCAAATTAGGCAAGAAATATTGCAGGAGACCATTCAGGATATTATCAGTCTAAGCCACCCCATGCAGCAGCTTCCAAGCTAGAGGTGGATCAACACTGTATTGAACTCATTACCTTTTGTGTGTGTGTATTTAACTCTGAAATAACTAATTCATTCGTTCTGAAATTTTAATCACTTTATTTTCAACACGATCTTTATATCCATCAATTTTTGCTTTATAGAGTGTAGTAATAACCTTGGATAAATATTCATCTGCTTGAATGGGAAGATTAATTTCACATTTGAGCAGATGAATGGTTAGTCCTAGCATGTCTTTTTCCCCCGACTGCTGTAATATAAATGAACATCAATACAAAATAAAATTTAATCAAAAATTGATTTAAAACTTTTGTTGATATTAATGTTTCAAAATGGGTAATCTCTTGGATGAATGTATAATTATAGTTTATCTATGAATTGAACTTAGTTATGCAGAGTAAAATAAAATTCAACCTATGAAAGAATTTTACAGAATATTTCAGGAACTTCAAGGTTTATTCTGAAAAATAAGGATTTTTTCAAAACACTTTTTAAATAATCAGGAATTTCAGGAGTATCTAGATATTTCACATTCATACAAAAATGTATAATTTTCAAGGAAATTGAGAATTGTCTATTATGGACCGACAAAGATTTTAAGCTAAAATTAGAAGATTTGATGAAAAATGTAGTCAAAATTATTTTGTTAATAAAATTATTTTATTTAATTTTACTCATTAAAACATAAGAATTTTAAATAACAATCTACACAAGATTTAAAAATGCTCTTCGAATTTCAGTAATAATTTTTCTTAGGCAAGTTCTTCAAACATTCAATATTTTAATTCAGTGGAAATATATCAAAACAAATTCAACCTTTTTGGCATCTAAAGTTAAAGAAATGGGGAAAAAAAAAACGTTTTTGAAAATTGTATCAATACTTTTATTACTGTATTGAAAGACTCCCACTGTAAATATAATCAACAGAAATGTTTGATTGAATGTACATAAAGTAAAATGTATAAAAAGACAAAACCTTTTTATTAGCATTTTGTATAAAACTAATATAAAAATTGTCTTAACTGGCATTATGAATACCTTTGGTATCACACACATACAAGATAAAAAAATTTCACATACTGTAACTTACATTTTTAAGATAGTTCAGGTCTCTTTCAAGCAGGAACCTTTCTACCTTAAAAATAGCTTCATCTGCAAGAAAAAAGGAACATTGCGTTATTTTCATAAATAATCAAAACAATCTAATATATACATCCCTTTCCTATAACAAAATAGGATGAAAACTATCAGTGTATCTCTTCATAGTTTTGGCATCAATATTGCTGAATACTTTTAAATATTAAAGTGAACTCATAAAGTTATTAAATTGTTTTAAATCTATCTTATTTTTCTGTATATGATTCGCGGATTACGAGTTAAAAAAAGTTTTAAATTTCGTTGCGCATCGTATAATACATACGATGCCGCGGAAAATTTCATAATAAAAAAAATAAAACATTCTCCTCTGAAAAGCTTACAATAAAATTTTGAAAGAAAGTTGTTTATGTTTTATAAAATAAATAATAGATGGCGCCACAATTCAGTTAACTTGTTTTATTTATAATCAACATTGTCCACTAACGTTCAAGAACGAATTCAGTTCGAATGATATTACACCTTACTTTATATCGCCTTCTGCCTTAACCAAATGAGATGTTCAAATTAATACATCGTTATTCGGAAACGAAAATCTTTATGTTACACTGCAAGTTTTAAACTAAAAGCTATAAGCAAATTAAAAAATTGGCGATAAACGCGTTAATGTAAGAAAAATAAATCATGCGCGATACAAAAGAAAAGATGAATCCAATTTGCAGTTCGAAAATAATGCATTTTTTCCATTTAATTATTAACGAAAGAAATAAATTTTTTAAAAACATGCTGAACCTCGTTTTAAAAATCATTAAAAATTATAAGTCAATAAGTTTTACTAGAATCTTGTCGGATTTTGATCAGTGGCGTAGTGAGCATAATTGGCGCCCTTTTGAAAAAATAATAATACAATATAAATATGGGAATAAAATGTATTAAGTAATAAAAGATATATAACAATATAAAACGACATATAGTACATTACTTTTACAAGATTTGTAGTGCAAAACAATAGTATCAAACTTTTATATAAACTAAGTATGAAACTTAAAAAGGAAAGAATTAAAAGAATGAAAACCGATAATGTAACTAGTAATTAAGAAATAAAAATCGAAAGCATGGTTAAAAGAACAAAATTTTTAAAAGGAACTAAACTAAGCAAAATTATTATTGATAATTTTGCTTAGTAGACCGCATAAAATTGATATTATAGTAACGTTCTCCCTCCTTCTAAATCGGAAATGGTAATCCGTTATGAAAGAATTTCTATTGCGTAGGTCTTGGAGGAAAGAATGCGATAACACTATGTCAGATGCTAATTTTTAATTTATTTTCTAAGCATCACATAACAAAATACATTAAAAATCAAATATGGCTTGTGAAGCCGATAAATATATTCATAAGAGACTGGCGTCTCAAATATTCTGAAGAATCGCATACAAATCCGGCTTAAGAAGCCCAATCAATTAATTAACCATGAGTTTCGAGACTGATGTCTCTAATAACAAAACACTTATTAATAAAACGGCTTGAGAAGCCGAACAAATTGGTTAGTTAGACAAAAAGAGACAAGCGTCTCAACGAGCATAATAATGCCATATCTAAGTAGGCTTCGGGAGCCTAAAAAAAAGACAGCCATTTTTGTTACAAGGCGAGGTCTTCTCTGTCCTGCGCCCCCGCAGGAATTCCACTCCAAAACTAAACTAAAGGAAAAAAAAAAAAAAACTCCTTCGCCTTTGTGTCACCCTTCTCCTCCCCGGTCGTAAAGGGTGGTGGGGTAGAGGAAGTAATGACCGGATGTCGTATCAAGAATCTTCCGACTTTCACAATTATGATAAAATTAAGATTGAAATTTTTTGAAAATATTTTTGTTTTGCTTTGAAATGATATGGCGCCCCTCTGCAAGCTGCGTTCGGGGAATGATAACCCCCTTTCCCCCCGTCACCACGACTCTGATCTTGATGGATGTCGCGCTTTCAATTCAGTTAATCGCACTTTGCATTGAGGTGAATCCAAACAAATCTTTTTCATCACAAACATTTTTGCAATACAAATTATTATATTTTTAATCATACTGTGCATTTCATTTTTTTGTCTCCAAATTATAAGCAGTACTCCAATGTTCGCCGAAAAAATTGCCGCAGATTATGCAATGATTTTTTTTTTAAATTCGAGGAAAGATCTTGCTGATATGCCGCTGCTTATTATATACAGGAAAACATAGTAATTAAAATCTAATTATGTCAATTATTCAGTATAATGCAATTTTCACCTATGGTACTCCGCTTTTGTAAAATGTTCACGTTAGAGACAAAAAATATGATTGTAAAAGTTCTCAAAGATTTGGCGAATTCTTTAATTGCAATTTTCATCATGCTTTATTTCCATAATTTTTCATTGTTTTCAAAACACAATAAAAAAAACATTAAGTTCATTAGATAATTTAAAGCGAGGAAAACCTTAACTCATCTTGTTAAAAGGAACTTCTAGTGCATAAATAGAAATGATTGTATTATGCGATGGGGAATATATTAATGCCTTAGTGCTAAATATAAAATGCAGGTCAATTATTGGGTCATTTTTAATGTAATGGTAAAAAAAGGAATTTATTGAAACATATTATAAGTGCATTTTAGTGTATGGAGTAAGTTGAAAACCAGTTAATTTGAAAAAATATTGATTTCAAAGAAAACAAAATCAAACTGTGGGGCTCTAGTAAAAAGATGCTACTAAAAATTAATTTTCAGATGAATCTCAGAGCTTGAGGACCTCTCCAATTCCCACTGAAACACGAGGATCCATTTTCCCATTTTAATATTTTTATCTGTGGATAACTATTGAGAACGGAAAAAGTACGTGCGGAATCGAACTTATCCTTCTTTCTACATTCCCGAACAACAATTTATTCTTTTTAAAAAGGAAATGCTATTTACGGTGGAATTTTTTCGATTTTGTTTGAAAAAGTTATAACCATGGCATTGTATCTTTTTGCAGCATCATTAACTCTATACTATGTATCTCAGTGGTTTCGTGCTGCTAGGCACAGGTCAGAGGTTCAATCCTCGACCTGGTCAAGGTCGAATTAGTTTTTCATCCCTTTAGTGAGTCTATAAATTGAGTAAAAAGCATGCTTGGGAACTATACGAAGGGGGTTAGGATGACCACATAACCGAGACACATGCTTTACAACCAAGGCCTGTTAATCAGGTTGAGTTTGTCGCTCAACGGTCATTTTTTGCACACGAGGGCTAATTAGACCGGGACCTATGGTTTAAAGTGGATTCCGAACCACTACAAACATCCATGCCCAAGGTGGGATTTGAACCCCCGAATTGTTGAACCGAAGGCAAGAGCGCTAACCATTCGGCTACCAGCTCCGCGCCTGTTAGTCGGGGAAACAGATATGGGCACTGTTGACCTTGGTCCACATGGGCTGTCGTGCCACAGAGTTTAGTTCTTATTGATTATTGGATTAATATTTCTATTTTCAAATTTACATTTTTTATTTTTTAGTTTTGTAAAACTAGTGAAATTCTGTTTCATACTATTTGTAAAATGAAAAATAAGAAATGTTCAATTCTACCATTAGTTTCCTTGTACGTTAGGAATTGTTTGTTTTGTTATGTACATACGTATGATTTTAAAACTGAGATAACAGCTGTAAATTAAATTAAGATTGTGAAAAATCTGATTTATAAAATTTTAGGGATTTTATAGAATTTAAGAATTAATATACCGCAAAACCTTTTGTGATTACTTTCTCAGCGCAATCTTTTAATTAACGACGTGGGGCACAAATGATTTGAATACGGAACACTGAGCCTGTCACAGCGGTTGTGGCAATCGGGATGCGCCATCACCTGCATAGGCTCTTGTTAGGGATGCAAAATTCCCGGAAATAACGAACCGCGGGAATTGAATCGGGAATAAACTCAACCAATCATGTTTCGTTTAATGGATTGTTTTGCCTTACATATATGAAGAGAAGTAAACTGCGTAAATATACAAAAAAAAATGTCTTCTGTCTTCTAGTATTTAAATTAATAAGCTACGTACTGAAAAAATGTTATAAATAATAAAAATAATGAATTAATATTTAATAAAGATATTTCGGCTAGTATTTATGTTGACGTTTCCACATGTTTCTATCTTTACAAATTCATAAATTTATACAGAGAAAAAAAAGTTTCTCAACATTAATTTTAAAAGTTATTTTAATTTGGTCAACACTAATATTTTTTTCCTGGAAAAATTTCCACTACCGTAATTACTAAAGGAAATCAAAAAATAAGGAGTTGTTTGTCAATCAACGGACGTTTTTTGCACACGAGGGCTAATTAGACCGGGACCTACGGCTTAAAGTGGATTCCGAATCAATACAAACATCTATACCCAAGGTAGGACTCGAACCCACGAACTGTTGAACCGAAGGAAAGAGCGCTCGCTAACCATTCGGCTGCCAGCTCGGCAAAAAGTAAGGACTTTATTTTTATAAAATGTCTAATGAAAAAAGACTTCACAAGTTTCTGAATCTGAAAAATTTTCAAAACTTTTGAGGTCTTTCAAAATTCATGGGAATTTTTAAAATTTCCAATGAAATAAACCCTGAAGAACGCTTTATAAAACAACCTGGAATGAACCTTCTTTACAGCACTACCTGTTGTGCACATTGGTAATAATCTCATAGTAGTCTGAATAGTTTAAAAAAATAAAAATCCTAATTCGTAAAATTATATTTAAAATAAATTTCATTGAGTTATTTTTCACTAAGCACACAATTCTGAACTATTAAACACACTGAAGCCTAAAGGGGGACTCGAACCCACGAATAGCTCAATAGAAGAATAGCGCGGTAGTCATTAGGCTCACAGTTTGGTTTATCATCATTGAAAGAAGAATATCAATAATTTTACAAATGCAACGATTGAAGCAAAGAAATACTATAAAACATTCAAGTACAAAAAGAATAATTTTTTGCACTATTTTATGATAATTTATCTATAACCAGCTTATACAGCTATATCGTTAAAATATAACCAAAGAAAAATGTATTTTAGCGTTGTAAAAGGTTTTCCTTACATCATTCAGTTTAGCAGAATATAGACAAGTGCTATTTAGTAGTAGTTGTTGTCGTCGTGTGCCAGCTAGGCTGGCAATATGGCGTGCTCCACTTTCCCAACTGAACCATATTTTGGTGTGGAGTCTGACTTCTTCAGTACACACATGCTATATGAACCCTTTTATAGGGTAGGCAACCATTCACACCTCATTCATACAAGGAAAGGACAAAGACAGGATAGAAGAGAAAGTACATCCATGCCCGGACCGGGATTCGAACCAAGGACCTCCTTATCCGTAGTCAGGCACGCTGACCACTAGACAAGTTGGTCGGCAGTGCTATTTAGTAAACGAATTTTTTAATTTTCATGTGCGCGAGTATAATTATCTGATATTATTATAAAGCAAGTACATATAAAAGATAATTTTTATCATCATCAGAAATAGCATACTTTAAGATATTTAAATTTTAAAACAAGAAATAAATAAGAATGGATTATTAAAAATATTTACCGTCATACATTTCCGAAATGCAACCAACGTTACAATATTTGAATAATGCACATTAATTTCTATTCATGATGTAATTAATAGATTTTCAGAGTCCAAAACAATTTCCATCAAGGATAGCGTGCATGTCTTCAGTACCTCTAGTACTGCACATAGCAGATCAGAACTTTACTTTGAGAGAAAATTAATGGTATTATTTCACCGTTTTTCACAATATATCAAATCCGATTTGTTTATTTATTAATCTTTCCAGGAATTCGAACCAGAACTGAACAGAAAGGAAAGAAATAGTCTGAGGAAACTTTTATTTCCAACGAAAACGGGAACTGAACCGAAAAAAAATATTGGTTTATTTCGGTTCAATATGCTTTGTTATTTTGTAACCATATAATTATCACATGTACATTGCTTCTTGAGCCGGCCGATGACTGAGTGGTTAGGGTTCTTGTTGGTCCCGGGTTCGAATCCCAGTTCGGGAATGGTTGTTGCTTTCTCTGTTTCCTTGTCCTTTCTTTTTAGATGACGACGAATGAATGTGGTCCACCGTACGCCCGGGGCAAACTTGGAAGAATTTCGCCGGCAAACTTCGGCGAACAAGTGACGACAGAAAATGTCACAAATAGGCATTCCGAGAGAACTTAAGTTTTCCAGACAGTTAGAAATATCTGGCAGGGCACCAGCGACAAAGCAAATTATTTACCTTTTTTGCTTTTTCTTTTTTTTTTCTCCTTTCGAAATAATTATCGATTAACTTTATCAATATTTTTATTATGAAGATTAATTCATGAAAATTCTTCGCAAAGATCATTAAATTAATTTTTGAATATTAAATATTTTTTTATTAAATATTTATTAAAAATTAAATTATTTATTAATGATAAAAAAATAAATTTTATAATTAAAATAATAATTTTTTTTAAATAAAAAAAGAAAATTTTATACAAATTAATATTTTTATAAAATATATTACAAAAAATCTTAGAAAATTTATAAATTTTATGAAATTATAAAGATCGAAGATATCTGTGGGATTCAAAAGATAGAACTAATTTTGACAAATATAAAAATGTTCTACTCGAGGAAATAAGTCATATGTTTTATAAAATATGTGAAACATCTGAGATGGGTTATAATTTGTATTAATACAAAACATGCCGCCCATCTTGTCTAGGGTTCAGTGCACCTGACTGCAGATAAGGAGGTCCTGGGTTCGAATCCCGTTTCGGGCATTTATGTACTTTCTCTATCCTGTCTTTGTCCTTTCCTTGTATGAATGAGGTGTGAATGGTTTCCTACCCTATAAACGGTTCCCTATGGCATGTGTGTACTGAAGAAGTCGGACTCTACACCAAATATGGTTCAGTTGGAAAAAGTTGAGCAGCGCACCCCATATTGCCAGCCTAGCTGGCACATGACAACAATACAAAACATGGATTTTTTTATGAGAAGGAAATATATTTAAATATAAAAAAATATTAAATTAGATAAAATACACAGAAGAACATTTACTGCACATAAATATGCTGTATTTAATATTATTGAAAACATTGATTCTCGAGTTTAATATATATAATTGAGGGATAAATGGGTTTGGGGTGGCGTGACGGCTATTCACCTCAGCAACTTGGTTCACAGGCGCCCACCGGATATCGATAAATGAGTAGGCGTTTCCGGTCTTGCTGTGGCGAATGCTTAGTCACCCAGTGCCCACCGTTAGAAAAAACAATGCTTCTTGATTATCTGTTTTGGTGTTCATTGGTACTTTTCTATTTAAGTTTCACACGAAAATACTTGAAGGCAGATTTATTTAGTTGAATGAAGTAGTGGCATAGATGATTTTTTTTTCAAAGAAAAACATCTATTTTCGCATCTAAGCATGAAATCATCTCGGAATGTTTGTATATCTAAATAATAGCAAATGAATTGTTTTGTCTTTCTAAATAGACAAAACAATCTTTCAGCAAGAAGTATCCACGCCTTATGTGGATTGTAATGTACACCTAAGTCTCTGTTTGTAATTCTCCGACTCTGACAGTAATTCGTCAAAAGACGTAAAAAGGCTGTCAGTTGGAATTCATTCATGATGAATTCAAGTAAATTGTCAAGGACAGATTAAATTAAAAATCACAAGTTTCACCCTCAACCGCTCTTTATTGTTTTGTTTAACGCCAAACTCAGTTGCGTCCGTGGCATTCCAATAATATCAGACTTCAGCAGGAAGTAATTAACCCAGATAAGCCTACTGTCCTATATTTAGGACAGTAGAATATAGGACAGTAGGCTTATCTGGGTTAAGTCTCAGGCATTCATTTATAAAACCCATATTGACCTGTAATAAAGCCATTGATTCATGGGACTCCATTCACAAATTAACCCAGATAAGCCTACTGTCCTATATTCTACTGTCCTAAATATAGGACAGTAGGCTTATCTGGGTTAAGATTATTATTTTGCAGACAACTTAAATAAAATTTTGATATCCCGCAATCTCTAACAGTAATAACTTTGAAACTACAAGATGGAAAAAAATGAACGTTAAGCATTTTTTGCGGACACATTGCAAAATAAAATTACGAAATTTTAAAATTTTCTCATCAGATACTTTATATACTCAGTTATCTTACAGAGCAGCATTGTTAATAGAATGAGACAGTTTAGTTAGGAGTAATTAATTCGAAACCCCATTATCAAATTTTTTAATTCACTTTTCCCGTCACAATAAATACAGGCTGTGCAACATTTAAAGAATATTTGGAACAAATTACTATTTTTGGAAAAATGCATTTTAATCGTGTATATACTCGTATGAGGAAACGATTTTCTACAGAAGCGATGAAAATGATAAATCAAAAATTTATTTACAAAGAATTTGCAATAAAACATATCACAATCCCCTCTTCTTCTACATAGAATTCATTTTAAATATAATGAACAAAGGCTTGATATAAATAATGTTTTAGTTTTCTGGAAAGGGAATAAAGTTACTTATCCACACTTGACTAAGAGATAGCAATGGTGGTTTTATTGGTAGTTCCAGTTACACAAGTAAACGTTGAAAGAGCATTTTCAGGTTTGATATTTAATCAACGAGACAACAGCAGTAATCTTAATAAATAATCTAGCGTGGCTTAATAACTAATAATTAAAGGCAATTTTCAAGTGTTAATTAAGTAAACATATTTTATACAATTATTGCAAAGCCAGACACCAAGTGACGACCGATACATACGATGGACTTAATCACTTGTGGAATGCGATAACGGATCACGATGACTATTCTCAATGTTTTTATGGTACATGCTAGTTAATTGTATCAGTTCACTCAGTGTACCAATTAAAAAAGGAATAAAAATGATCAAATTTTGATAGAATTACATTTTATACGCCAAAATGTTATTCTTAGTACAAAAAATATATACATAAAATTATTCATTCGGAACTGAACAGAAAACCTTCATTTTTAAAGGAACGAAAACCGCAACTAAACTGATATTTTAGTTGAACCTGAATGAAAAAAATATGGTTGATATAAAATTTTATTTAAATGCTAGAGTGATGAATGAAAAGAGTAAAAAAATAGTTAAATATATTATTAAAAAAGATATTAATTAAAAATTCGAATCGACTATGCAGTTACATGTCGACATTGCTTAGAAAATAATATTAAAAATTATCAAGAGATATAAAGTAGATCCCTTTATACCTAAATTACGCGAAAGAATACATAATACAAATAAGGATTTTTTGCTGAAATTATTACAAGTTCAAAGATTAAAAAGAAAATAGTTTTCTTTAATGAATAACATTAAAGAGAGACAAAATAATGTTTCATTTTTAATTTTCATTGATTATCTCATTGATGCGTTTGTGCTTGTAATTCGTACTTTCGCTACATATATCAAATTTATTAGGAAAGTTATTAGTTTATAATAGTGTTATGTTAATTACTAGTATCTTTAACAATTGAAACAAGTAAAGCATTTGACATAAATTAATGTATAAAAAATTTATTAAATACATACTTAGTATCATAAGTTTCCTTGATCACCACTGTTACCTTGCATCTTGTTTTGTATTAAATAAAAGATAAAATATTGTACGGAAAAAAATACGTGATAATAAAAATAAAGACACTTCTTTCCAAAAATTACTTTTAAGACTTTTAATTACAGGATGCTTATAACAAGGCACAGCAAATTTCCTTCTTAATTTGTCATTCATGGATCACATGGTGCAAATAGCAATGTTCGCCATCACATTACCTTTTGCACAACATAATGTGCACTTTCTTGTAAAGGTACTTCAAATAACTTTTCGTGAAAAGATATATTTACGAAACAAAATGCATAAATATGAAGCAAGAGCGGACGAAAATTTTTTGTTTATTTTGTAGCTCAACGGTCATTTTTGCACACGAGGGCTAATTAGACCGGGACCTTCGATTTAAAGTGGATTCCGAACCACTACAAACATCCATGCCCAAGGTGGGATTCGAACCCACGAACTGTTGAACCAAAGGCAAGAGCGCTAACCATTCGGCTGCCAGGTTTGGTTTGGTTTGTTTGTCGCTCAACGGTCATTTTTTGCACACGAGGGCTAATTAGACCGGGACTTACGGCTTAAAGTGGATTCCGAACCACTACAAACATCCATGCCCAAGGTGGGATTCGAACCCACGAACTGTTGAACCAAAGGCAAGAGCGCTAACCATTCGGCTGCCAGGTTTGGTTTGGTTTGTTTGTCGCTCAACGGTCATTTTTTGCACACGAGGGCTAATTAGACCGGGACTTACGGCTTAAAGTGGATTCCGAACCACTACAAACATCCATGCCCAAGGTGGGATTCGAACCCACGAACTGTTGAACCGAAGGCAAGAGCGCTAACCATTCGGCTTCCAGCTCGGCATGTCCAAGGTGGGATTCGAAACCACGAACTGTTGAACCGAAGGCAAGAGCGCTAACCATTCGGCTGCCAGCTCGGCATGTCCAAGGTGGGATTCGAAACCATGAACTGTTGAACCGAAGGCAAGAGCGCTAACCATTCGGCTGCCAGCTCGGCATGTCCAAGGTGGGATTCGAAACCACGAACTGTTGAACCGAAGGCAAGAGCGCTAACCATTCGGCTGCCAGCTCTCGGCATGTCCAAGGTGGGATTCGAACCCACGAACTGTTGAACCGAAGGCAAGAGCGCTAACCTTTCGGCTGCCAGTTCAGCGAGCGGACGAAAAAGAAATGGTAACAATATAACCAGTCTTTGTGTCAAGTAGACATATTCGAAAAGTGACAGCATACATTGCTACAAAGCACGTCATTTTTAATCGTCTTGAGGATCATTTGATCAGCTCATCAGCAAGTTTACGCCATCCAATGATGTGTTTTCTCAGTACTCTTCATGGCATACAACATTAATAACATTTTCCAACAGAATAATAGCTATCAATACATCCACGATGTTGTACATTGTGTTTATGTTGGTCATATTCTTCCTTAGATAGTATGATTCCCAGACAAAAGTGGCGTTCAAAATTCTATTGGAATGCTTAATTGTCATAGGACTGTCACGAGGGCATGGGCCACTTAAGCAATTCTTGAGAAGGGGGGGAACAGTGAAAGTTACTCTTCCCGATCACTATCATCCTTCCATCCATTATGACAATCATTATACATTGTTAAGATATTCATTGAACAGAATGGACTGCCTGGTTTGATCCATATTAGTTACATTTTGCACATGAAATCTAATATGGGTTGAATTGGGTTTGGTTTGTTTGTCGCTCAACGGTCATTTTTTGCTCACGAGGGCTAATTAGACCGGGAATTACAGCTTAAAGTGGATTCCGAACCACTACAAACATCCATGCCCAAGGTGGGATTCGAACCCACGAACTGTTGAACCGAAGGCAAGAGCGCTAACCATTCGGCTGCCAGCTCGGCGGGTTGAATTGGGTTTCTGAATGGCTATATGTAACATGGATATCGAATTCCTGAACTTTCGAGTTTACATTCAGAGCAGTTTTGAATTTATATCTTAACTGACAGTTATCAGTTCTCAATTTTTACTTACTGTTGCATACCTGATATTCTGAACACCATGTAAAAAGTGTCGTAATTCATTAGCTCCGTATAGATAACATGCTCGTAAAATATTGTGATCGTTAACTTTATACATACTAACATAAATATTTTTTCATAGCGAACCGCGTTTCCTTCCCTCCTCCCTGAAAAGTGTGCACAATTTTCCAAACTGAGAATCTCGATCAAACTTGTAATTATTAACTCATATTCAGTGAAATTTACAAAGATATGAAACAGTGCTTATAAAAGGCTTAATTAAAATGTTTTGAACTTACTTTGTGAGCACTGTTTTTTTTTAATCCACTGCAAGATTTTATTTGCAGTCCGTTCTCCATGCACCAGCTTGTAGCATGGTATGCAAGAATCAAGTTCCACCAGGCTTTTTCTGCCGCAACCATACTGGCAGTCCATGATGTATCCACTGAAAGATACAAGCGTATGCATAAATTTTGTTACATGTCCTGATAGTCATCAGTAAGGCTTTTTAACACAGACTATAACGAAAAAGATTAAAGTAAGAAACAATGAAACTGCGATCGAAAGATAGGTCGCATGTGTGAGATATGCACAAACGTTGTTTCGACAACGAACAATTCCCCACGCTCGATTTCGGGGGTGATAATCAAATTCGGAAAGTGCTTCAAAATATTTCCGAAGAATGGATTTCTTACAATATTTGAAATAATTTTTTTTAAGTATCTTGATCTTTCTGCCTATTAAATGGGAGGTATAATTGCATTAAGTTAGGAATTTAAAATGTAAAATTAATTCCAAACAACTTGCGTTTTGTTTATTTACTTATATTTAGGTGATATTTTTCTTGTGAACTTTTAATTAAAACAATGATTTAAGCAATTTAAATGTATACATATATAATTGAAATTTTAAATTCAATAATTCAGACAGTAAGTATTATGAAGTATAGTATTCATGCAATATTTATTCGCTGTGAATGTTATTATTCCATTGTTTTTTGTGGAAAGATAATACATAGTAAACAAAATTCTCACACAAAAGGAATGAGAAATCAGTGCAGTTTAAGGATTTGAATTAAGTTCAACTCTTTATTTATATGAAATATCTAATAAAACCAATTCTGAAATTCCGATTCATTTTGAAAAAAAATTTTAATAACAGAATAATTTTCAAGACTCATAATGGTTAAAATTAATTAAGTAAATAAATATATTAATTAAATAACTTTTTGAAAGAACTCTGGGGTAAATATATAAGAATTTCATGGCAAATTTTGCAATAATAAAGGAATTGTACTATCATACCATAATTTACAACATTCGACACACTTAAAAACATTATATTAACTATTCAGCTCAAAATATAAAAAATAAATTTAAAAATAATAATTAACTAATAAAATACTTAATCTTGATAACTTATTTTGATGATAATAAAACACATTTTAGCTATGAATTGAAAACTCTCACAATTGTGTCTTTGAAAGAGATTTATAAAAAAATTAACTTTTACGAGAATTATAAAAATAAAGGAAAATATATAAACAATACAATCTAGTCATTATAAATGTATTTTTCCTAGTTAAGGAACATAACTAAATTATGTTTATAAAAATAAACATTCTTTCAACTCTTTTGCCGTTGAAAACATACATTAATCATAATACTTATGAATATTTAAGAGTCCAATTCACAATATTTAAGAAAAGTATGTGTAAAATACTACACAAGCAATAGCAATACCTGCTACTTATGTTATTTTTCTCTCTTTCTTTCTTCTTCTATATATATATATATATATATATATATATATATATATATATATATATATGTGTGTGTGTGTGTGTGTGTGTGTGTGTGTGTGTGTGTGTGTGTGTGTGTGTGTGTGTGTGTGTGTGTGTGTATGTGTATGTGTGTGTGTGTCTTGTGTTTCGTTTTCACTTTTGAATTTGAGGAATAAAAGTGTGTGATTGGGGGATTTTTATGAAAAATAGGTTTGGTTTGTTCGTCAATATATGGTATTTTTACTCATGAGGACCAAAAAAGATCGATACCTGTAGTTTAAATTTCGTTCCAAGTAACATAAGAGCTCATGCCTAAGTATATGAACCGTTGAAAAGAAGTAAAGAGCATACAAGAGATTCTTAGATCAGGACTTCCTTATATGAATTCGATTCCGAACCACAAGCAACCAAATGGAAGGTGTGAATGAACCCACGAATTGTAAATTGAACCAAAAACCGTGGAACGCTAATTATTTTGCTTGGACTACTTTCTCTGAACCTTCGTAAGTAAAATCTTTATATATGTTCGTCCGTTAAAATTTTGTATGGAATTGAAAACATTTTGAATGGAGTGAATCCAAACTTGAATAGAGGGCAAAGCACACACTTCCTGGCAATTTAAAGCAAAAAATTTAAATCACCCGTCTCAGTTATGATTACACCGATTTTGATTAGCTTGACACTTTTAAGTCATAGAAATGGTATATTTCAACATTCAGAGAAATGGCGTGCATACTTGCCATCGTTCTGGAGAATGATGAGAACAGAAGAATTTGCTTATCCAGTGTGTAGACAGTGTCCCTTTCCAAATATGATATTTAAAATTATGTAAACTGAAACTTTAAATACGAAATTTTGTACCCAAAAATAAATAAAAACATATTTAATACTTTTTATGTTATTGCAATACGAAATCTTCATGCCTCATCATGTATTTTAATTTAATGTTTGAGAAGTTAAATCAATGGTTATACTACTAGATTTATGTACATGTTTTTTGTATCTAAGAACAAGTATCAATTAGACAACACATGATCAAATTCATATATATTTAAACGAAAAGCACCTTAAAAACCAGAGAAAGATTGCGTGAAAAAATATGACCGAAGTACTTTAAATAAAAAAAAGGAAATATGAGGTATATATTCAAGGAACGTTTTCATTATTCAATATTTTTAAATATCAAAATCATAGAAGGTATTTGCACTGCACCGACAATCACCTTTTCATGTTTATTATTGTTGCAGTTTTGCATGGATAAGAATAATTTACAAAAAATTTCATTACGCGTCAAATTAACACATAATTGCCGCGATAGTTACATCACATACAGAATTTCAATATTTCAAAACACATGGGAAGGAAAAAACTTCAATATAAATTTACAACATGCTATGGGTAAAAATCGCCGAGCTGGAAGACAAATAGTTAGTGATCTTGCCTTCCGTTTAAGAGTTCGTGTGTTCGAATCCCATCTTGGTTATGGATGTTTGAAGGATTCAGAATTCACTTTAAATAGAAGGTCCCGGTGTAATTAGCCCTCGTGTGCAAAAAATGACAGTTGAGAAAAAGACCAAACCTCTGGGTAAAAGTCTGTACTCGAAATGAAAAAAGCGATCGGTTTTTGTAACTTTCATGCAGATATTTACAGTTCGTCAAAATGGCACTTCCCCCAATGTTAACCTTTTTACTGGCTTTTGGAACCCAATGAATACACCTTTCTTTACGTTTTTGTTTACATATAAGAACTTTATTCTAGTTACATATATAAGCGATGAGAATATTATTTTATATTTGCTCAAAAATTGTTTTATTCTCATTTTAATCATTATTTCATTCAAAAAAAAATTTTTTTTTCCTCTTTCATTGTGTTAAATTTTCCTAAAATGTAAATCAAAAAATAACATTTGGTGGCTACAAAATTGGAAAGCCGGTTAAATGTAAATTGTGATTAAAATTTCTTTTCATTTTCCGCAAGAAATATATATCTGATACATTTTTTTGCGGTTGCTAATCTTTGAAGTAAGGAAGGCCAACATAGTTAAACGAGCTCCCATTCCCTCACATTTTAATCAAAGCATGAAAGTTATCAATATAAATTTAACTCAAAATTTATTTTTCTTATCTTTTCTGGCAATAATTATGAATTACGTCCCAGACACTCAAATTTAAACGATTAGTTGGTTAAGAAAGGTACTCCGCTCTATAAGAGTTTCAGTGAGTGATGTGGAATTGCAATCGAGACGCGCGCAAGTATATCTACCAGGTTACAACAATCTGGTCTGTTAGCAGCCAACAACTCAACTTATTTGTTGATTTATTCTTTAAAGAAATTTAATATTGAATGTAAAATGTAATAACAATTGTGATATAAAGTATAAATAATATATTTTAATGTGTCAATATCGAAAAAAAAATACTATTTTTAAGTATGCCATGTGATATTAAATTTTCTCAAACAAAAAAAAAATGAGACTTCGGTATTTCTAATATTATTTCTATCCTTCTATGAAAATCACATTTAATTTTATAACTTATTTTTTAAAATTTGGGTACACATTAAATATAAATTTTGTTTCATATGTCGTAAAAGATAATACTGATGAAAATGTACTCCTTTTAAGAAATTTATTTTATTTCTAAATTTATATCAGATTTATAATGAATTCAGTTTATGAAACGATTAAACACTAATTTGGTATGCAAAAAGATAAGATAATATTACTGATATTTCAAAGGCAGATTAAAAGTTTTAGGGTAGAAAATAGTTCTAGCTCAAACTGTTCAAAAGGTATTCAGTTGGAAATGGGTATTAGGGATATGTTGAAATGACATTTATGCTAGCTAAATCGAAAAAAACTGAGCTTAAAGCATACAGTAAATAGTTATTACAGTTTGAAAAATGTCGTAAAATGATTCTATATTAGATATAAGGGAAAATCGAGTGATTAATAATTAGATCTAAGAGATAGTCGAATAATTTTATACAGAGAAATTCTGGTTGGAAAATGATTATATCTACTTAAGTCTTTCTTGAATACAAAATTAATCTGTTTGATTAATCTTAACATAAAAGGATACATTCAGTATATTAATGATTTTGTTATTCAATACTAAAAAATAATGATCAGCATATTACATGTTTCAAATTAGTTTCTTTCTGAAGAATAAATGCAATAAAAACAAAGAATATACATTTAGATGAAAATTTATGAATGAAATAGTAAATTAATCAGAAGTCACAGAATATTTGAAATTAGCTTTGTTATTTCAGTCTGATTATATGTACATATAGTTAATTAATAATATATTATTCAAAACATTTCATATTTTCTTAAAATATGAATGATTATGAGTTATTACAGTGTATAAAAGCTTTTATCTTAATATAAAACACAATATTAATTCTTCAGTATTTGAACTCAGTAGGTCTTCAAGAGTCAGAAGTTATTAGTTTAAATTAAAAATAAACTGTATTAAAAAGGCAACACTTGGCCGTGGAAACTGTAGTGTTATAGTTATGATATGATCCAAACAAATGATGTTAAGAGATTCAATACTAAATATAATTAAAATTTGTAAAACTGTTTAGTTAAGAGTTAACAGTAAATTTGAATTTCTAACAAATAATAATTAACATTTTTCAGTCGCAAAACATCCCTATTCTAGCTCAAATTTGTTAGTAATAATTTTGTATAAATGCGGAAGTTTTTCTTTAAGCTAATGTATTTCAAAGATTTATAGAACAGGAAAACAAACTCTTAAAACAGTTATTTTAGCATGAGATAAATTTCAAATTTTAAAAATATATCCTGTAAGTTAAAAATATTTTCATGTTTTAAAAGTAAATTTTTCCAGTCTTGGAGACAAATTCGTGTTCATCATAAACTTGTCTTGCCTTACACATCTTTTTAAGTAACATTTATAGTAAAAATTTATAAGATAATCAAAATTCTTTGCTTTAAGGTATAGGAATTCTTTTGTGTATTAACATTTCAAAATAATTTTTTCAAAAAAGTTATACTACAAGCTATATCACATTTTCGGATTTAAAGCCTGGTTTGGTTTGTCGCTCAACGGTCATTTTTGGCACACGAGGCTAATTAGACCGGGACCTACAGTTTAAAGTGGATTCCGAACCACTACAAACATCCATGCCCAAGGTGGGATTCGAACCCACGAACTGTTGAACCGAAGGGAAGAGCGCTAACCATTCGGATGCCAGCTCGGCGATTTAAAGCCTTGGTTAAGTAATTATTTGTGAAGTCATTCAATATTTAACGAAAATAATATACACTTTATAAAACGAATAAAATTACTCCAATGTAATCTCTTCCAAAAAAGGAATTTTTTAAAATGTTTAAAAAATATAGCGTGATTTCTGACAAAATATTTAAATTAACAAAAGAAATTTGTTACTAAATTTCCATTCTAGTCCATTTCTTCAATCAACGAAAGAGAGTACATTAAAATAGATATAAATGCAAACTTTATCTTTTACTTTTATGCAGTTTTCTTCAATAAAAGTTGTGTTAAAAAAGCAATCAATTTATATTAATATAATATCAATGTAACATATTTTTGGTTTGGAAAAACCTAAGACTCGAATTCCGACACGTTCACCGATTTTTCAAAAATCCATACAAACTTTAGCATATTTAAAAGAATTTTAAGGTTTCATCTTTTATGAATTTGATCATTTTTATTTAGAATTTGTAATGGGGAATGGGAAAAACATTTTGTGAATTTAACAGTAAAATTCACTACATGCAAAATTGAATTTAAAAATATTTATGTTCTCTTCTATGACTAGTAATTTTGTTGCAAAGTTTAATATCTAAAATGAAAAGGTACTTGTAACAAAGACTGCAATATTAAAGTATTTGAATTAAAGTACTATTTTAATTCAAATACTTTAATGTTACAATTTAGTATATAAAGCACAATTTAGAGTAAGTATTTTTCAGTACAATACGATGCAGTTCAGATTTCGATTGCAAGGAGCTTATTAAGTTATTCCTAGTTACTGATCACTCAACTTTTGGTGAACTTAGAATCAAACATGGTTTTCAGTTGCATGTTTTCAAATGATGAAACAATATAGATGACTCTAAAGAAACTTGCGATTACTTTGATGAAAAATTAAAATAAAATATATTAATCGCTATCAACGGTTTAATAAATCTCAAATTACTTTACAAATTGCAATTAAAACTAGTATAATTACATGGTTATCACACTATAGTCATTTTTTTAAACAAAGCTAACTAGACTGCAATCGACTGTTTAAAATGGCTTCCAGTCAAAGGCGGGATTCGAACCTTTTAAACTTGAGTTCTAATCATTTGGCTGCAAAATTGGTAATTAGCAGTTGTAAGAAATTTTTAAATATTTTTTTCATGAGTGAAAATTTTCAGTCATACCTAAATATGTGTTTAAAATTCTTAATATCAATTTTACCTTATTTTTCATATTCGACATTGATTTTTACATTTTAGAATTTTTATAAAAACAACCTTTTTGTCAAGAATATCTCACACATTGCGTAAATATTTTTAAATAACCACTTTAATAAATATTATTTAAACCAGATGGAATATGTTCAGAGAGAATTAAGGATTACAAATTCAAAAATATAAATTTAAATCAAAAATTGCCCTAAAAACTGCATTAATGTTAAAATGAGAAAACAAATTGTTGCAAATGTGACAACTTGCGAACTCTGTATAAATTAGTTGAAACTTTGGATCAAATTTTGCGTAAAATTGAATTGTGAATTTTCAGAAGAATTTTATATATTAAATATAAAAATTCCAACCTAAATTGAGTGTGGATATATTTAATAGATTATTCTCATAAATTCTGTATAATTTCACGATTTGCAACTAGGCAATGATTCAAGTTTGGGAAAAAAATTCATAAATACATTAATTTTAGTTTCTATTACTATTTTATATGGATTTTTATATTTATTGTATATTAAAATGGTTTAAATAAAATAAGTTCTTAAAGGCAGTAAATGAATAAAATTTTAACATAAATCGTTTTACTTTTCTCTAAATTTTGAAAAATTGAATGGGTGATAAAGATTATTGTTCAAAAATTCGACATAATATTGCTCTGAATTTAACATTAGATTTTTGAAATATTAATTTTCCAATTATTTAATAATTTATTAATATATATATATAGATATATTTTAAAATTAAATCATGAAAACTAGAATAAATCCTAGTTAAAAATAAATAAAAAATATTAAAAACTTTTTTGTAAATATTGAATTCATAATCTTAAATATTCCTTGCCGATTGGAAAGAAAATTTTAAATCTCGAGATTTCATCAAGAGGAGCAAGGTGATTTACAGCCACATTTTTTTTTTTTTTTGAATTGTAAATTTAGATTGAATCGCAATAAACTCAAATATTAATATCAAGTCAAATAATAAAAATAGCATTTTATTTAATCAAAAGCCAAATTCTTTTCTAAATTGCGTTTAACATAAAATTAGTTGCTTATAATTAAAAACAGCAATACAATGTAAGCAAGTCTTAACTTTATACTTTTTAAAAAACATTTTTATTTCATTCAAAAGTTGGGAATATTCAAGTCTATATGTACTGTCCATGTGTGTTTAATCATGTTTTCGAGAAGTTGTAAAAAAAGAGCAGCACATTGTTCACATTCTGAAAACATTTTTTTATTTTTTAAATCCTAGGTCGTAATTGGGACATGAGTACGAAAGCATATTTGGGAACACTGGGGTTTTCGCATTAGGCTGACTACATTATTTTTACAGTATACATCACCGACAGTTCAACAAACTGGTGATGAAATATAAAAATTAGCGTCCGTAGAGTTATCATTAAGAAACTTTAATCCTGGAAGAAAGGTGTTCAGGCTTCAATATTTAACATATAATTCTAATTGTTTTTAGATCCTCTATACGAAAGACCTCTTATATTTTGTGATGCAAAACAGTATATATATTCAATAAATAGTATATATATACACATATCATTTCCACCTTGAAAGTTGTGCAAGTCATTTGTAGGAAAATATGGCCTGCATAAGCTGACGGGCATGGAACATTAATTTAGCGCGTAATGATTTAAATTTTAAAACGAAAACTATAAATTTATAATCTTTTTTATATTCTTATAAGCAAATTTAATATACAGTTTTAAATAAGCTGTTAATTTTGCTTAGGATTATATTTTGTATATATCACTGAGAAATTACTAAATGTAACTAAAACTATGATAATAAACTTTTACTAAGTAATGGAAACTCCCTTTTTTAAGTCTTTCTGAATATCTTTCCTCTATTAAACGAAATTAGAAATAATGTGTAGTGTATATCGAATAAATTGATGGGAAATTTAGTATAACATGCATGGAGAAATGAAATTTTACATATCAAATTTCACTAAATAGCAATGAATACAATAACGAGTAAACACTTAGTGGCTTTTTAAATATAAATATTTATAAAATGTCTTTTGATTAAAAAAATATACTATACCACAAATGTAAAAATTATATTCATAGTTTAAAATAATTTTGAAGTATCATATTGTACACTAAGAAAAATGAACGTGTTTCAAATATACTTATGAATAATGATTACATATATATAGTTCTTACCAAATATGAAACTTAAATTAACAATAAACGTATAACGAAAGCAAAGTACAATAAAAGCTTTTTTTCAAATTAAATTTTTATATTTAGGAAGGTTTAACTTTAAAATAGGAAAAAAAAATGTACTTACACAGAAAAGTTAAGCAAATTATCTAAGTAATAAAGCTGTTAATATATACGTTTTCATAAAAGTAGAGCAAGAGCTGAAAATGGGTAAATACAACAACCAAAGTCAGACTTGAAATAAATGAGCAATGCTCGAATTTCAAAACATTCGATTTCTCACCGACCAATCAGGAGTGACTTCAGCATCTTCAGTCTTGATGAGCGAGGCAGATGTTCTTCAAGTGCAAAGTTCTTCCATCTTTGTAGACACTACACTGTTTCTCAGCGTAGTTGTTCTCCCTGTCTCAATTTATTTCCAAGCGATCTTACATACTTTTGCAACACTTCACAATGAGAATAAGTGATTATGCTTGCTTAAAATTTCAAAGGTTAATAAGAGATGATTAACTGAACTTTGTTTTTGAGAAAGGCACGTGTCTGACAATGTCTATTTGGTAAAACTGAATTGTTTATTTGAAGCAAACGAGGAATTGAATATTAAGCTCAGGAAAATTATTTTTTAACAGTTGAAAATGTGTTAAAAACTCCTATTTTAGTTCTAGTAATAAAATACAGTACCACACAGACATTATATCGTCATAATAGTTTTCTGGAACTAAGAATAAACAAAGTATTTTTTATTTCTGGGGGAAAAATTATCAGATTCGCGCTAAAATTCGCAAGATCATTGATGACCATTTACGATCATTTTTAAAATTTATTTCTGAATTTAGTGTTAGTATTGATGAAAATATTATTTCTATTTTAGTGTTCTTTAAAAATTAGTAACACCAAATGCTTCCCTGCAATTCATATCAATTATAATCAGGAAAAATTGTGCAAAAATGTTGACACGATAAATTTAAAAGCAAACTTTAGTAATTTTTGATTTAGTTTTTTTAAAAAAAGCGAGTAAAATTCTTCAATACACAATGACGGTTTGTTTTTTATTTTATTAGACTCGCAGTATTTTAAATGTTTTTTTTTTGATATAAATTATTGGTTTACAATCTTATTGCAGATCAATATTGCTTTATTTGACTGAGATAATAAACACATTTGTTTCATTTATCTCCTTACGATTAAATTTTGCTCACTAGCATTCATACGAACCAGGCCTACGAAATATAAAGGGTGTGTTCTTAAACGAAAAAAAGAATAGTCTTCTCTTAGACAATCTCATTAAAGTAATTATCCGCACATAATCATATTTTACCATGAATATTAACATTCTAGAATATAATATCACAAAATATATATAATTTAAAAAATGTTCATTTTTGTGTTAAAATTAAAAGTAACATGCATATTTTGTGATTGCTTCATGAAGTTGCTAATGTTTTTTTATAGCACGAAATACTTCCATAACGCAAAAGAACTTTCATTTTGTTTTTACATTTCATTTTTTTCTCATTTTCATTCAAATTAAAATAATTTGACATAAAATTGTACTTTATTCCGATCTGTATAAGCCCTTTCGCTAAAATGTATACATTATTTTTAAAAAAATTAAAATAATTCTCAAACTAAAATTATCGGTTAATTTGAATATTCAGGAGCCTACGTATCAGTCTGAATGAGAGAAAAATACGGGAATAAGGGGGAAAGAACATAAAATAAAAAGAAAAGAACGGGAATAGCAATGGTGTTAGATATGCTACTTAATCAGCAATAGTCAGAGGGAAGCAAGCTTCTGTTGTAATGAAAAGATAGTTGCATAATCCATTTAAGAGGCTATAGCGAGGGGCTGAATGACCCAAATAATTCATGCATACGTTATTTATATTAAATTATCACTTCAAAATTTCACAGGACCCCATAGAATCATCCACCTTTAAGCAAATAATACAATAGACATATAATAAAAAATAAAACTTTTATGATAAGACAAAAAATTTTGTGATGAAACAAATTCCTGGAATAGCTTAGAGATTCAATTTTTCGCTAATAGGAGCTAGTAATTTGTTTTCATATCAGTTTATGTATATATATATATATATATATATATATATATATATATATATATATATATATATATATATATATATATATATATGTGGATTAGTTTAATCTAGTAATACAACGAATTTGCATTTTAACAATATTATATTAAACATTATATACAATATTTACAATTATAATTATAAAATAAAGATATGAACATCTTATATTTCGGAACCGTCTTAGTTGGACCGTCGTCTGTTCTCAACTATCGTTTCTCTTCTAATCCTTGACACCAGGATCGCTGTTGAAGCAGAAACCACTTGATGTCATGATGTTGAAATGCGTCATCAGGTCTCATATCTTACGTCATTATATCTCACACTCGGCCATTCTAAGCGCTCAGGTCCTCCTGGCGACGAGAGTAACAGCAACTGCAAAATACAAAGAAAGAGAGGAAAGCGCAACCAGCAAGAGAAATAAATAACAAAATAGAATTTTGTGTTTTCATCTATTCAACAGCAAATGAGGGAGCCACGTCTTTCAATGTTGTGAAGATTCGTCTTAACTTCTTGAATGTTCCTCGTAAGCTGTTTGATGAATCGTCTTCTTCGTCTTTTTAATTCTCAGTTGCTCGCATTTTCCTTCCGTCGTGCTTATTTTTATCACATGCAAATGTATCACAAACATCTTGATGTAACACACAAGAAAAAATATTTTAAATTGATACTCTAATACTTGAAATAATGCTAAAGAAAAAGGTTATATATAAAAGAAAATTTCTTCTGGAATAACTATATATATATATGAATAGTTCAGCAATAGACACAATATATATTATACACAAGACAATAGTTTGATAAAAATTATTTACATTTTCGACCAAGGTTTCATTATATCTGCAGAGGAAGATGTTGTATTGGGACCTTCATGATTACCAACTTTTTCTACATCATATCAGTCATTACCTTTTACAGCTTTAATTTTGTATGGTCCAAAATATTTCAGCTTAAGTTTTAAACCTGGTCCAAACTGTGTTCTTTGGATAGCGACTAAATCACCTGTTTGATATTTTTTTGGGCGGTTTTCTCCGTTTATCATAATAACATTTACTTTGTGTTTGATATTGTAAAATATTAGTTTTAGCAATATTACGCAATTGTATTTTATTTTTATCATGTACTACATATTGAAGATGTTCTTCTTCCAGTAGTTGTTTAATGTGAATGTCATCTTTATTTCGCATTTTAATGCCAAGCATTAATTTGAATGGTGATAATTTTGTTGTTTGTGAGGCAGTACTGTTCATTATGCGTTGGACATTAGACACATGTTTATACCATTTTGTGGGTTCGTCTATAGATAATTTAGTTAAAACTGCAATTATGGTTTGATGCATACGCTCAATTTGTCCGTTTCCGCGAGGTACTCCAGTCGTGATAGGTAGGTGCTCAATACCTTCTTCATTACAATAAGATTGAAATTCTTGTGAGGTAAAAGCTGATCCCTTATCTGAGATTATTCGACGAGGGTTACCAAAAACTGTTTGCTGTAATTTTAGCTTATCTAATGCATCTAGTGCAGAGGCAGATTTAACAGGATATATCCAAATAAATTTTGTAAAAGCGTCCACCACAGAAAATAAATGTTTCTAATTTTTGTTCATAGATGGCAAGGGTCCTAAAAAGTCAATGTGATATGTATCGAAAGGAGTGTCACCTTTTGGGATTGGGTAGAGGAATCCTTCAGGTTTACCTGATTTTTGGAAGACAAGATACACGTGATGCAATTGGCGATGAAAGTTTGTTTTAACTTATCTAAATTTGGAATATAATAGTCTCTTTTAATAATTTCTGTAGTCTTTTGTACTCAAAAATGACCTTTAGAATGCGCATGTTGAATTAATTGATTGCACATGGCTTGTGGGACGACTAAAAGTTCTTGATCTTGGACTAATTTGTATAAAAGGCCGTTTTTAACTCTAAAATCAGAATTAAGTGATTTTTCGACTGCACTCTTCATATTTATGATAAATTCATCGGTAGATTGCGACTTTATTATCTTCTGTGTAATAACATCAGGAGAAATAATCATAACAGGGTAACGACTTAAGGCATCAATATGTTGCATTTGTTTACCTGACCTATGAGAAATTACATAGTCAAAATCTTGTAACAAAAGAGCCCATCGCGCGATTTTTGCGCTTTATTCAGCTTTATCCATTGTTTTTTGAAAAGCCATACAGTCTGTAACTATTTTAAATTTAGTGCCGTGTAAATATACGCGGAATTTTTTAAGAGCTTCTACAACAGCGAGGACTTCTAGTTCATAACTGTGTAATTTTTCTCCCTGGCCAGTTATTTTTCTATTCAAATATAATCTGAAGAGATTTGTTTTCATTCACGCTGAAATTCTTCCGCCGAGTCGCCGACAAGTTGAAGAGGGCCTGATTTATGACTCGCGGCTTTGGATTCCTACTTCGAAGAAGGGTGAGTCACTCTTATTTTCAACATGTTTTTAAGTGATATAAATGAAATCGCAATTGCACTAAAGACTGAAGAAAGAGAAAAAATCAAACTTCTTTACTAGCTGTTATTTGGCGAAGAAGGTGATAGATTAAATCGTTCTCGAATAAGAAACTTTCATGGTTTTGATTTCAAAAAAGATGATGCAAATTTTAAGTCTAAATTAGTTGATACCAAAGCAACTTTTCTTTAATCGAATTAATTTCGATTGCTAATATTTTGAAAATCGATATTAATGGAACACTCACTACCTGAATTGGCAGAAAGAATTTTATCATTCCTCACTGATTTGGAGTATCTTCAAGAAAATGTAAAAAATTGTGAAATAACTGATGATGAAACTGAAGTGATTCCAAATTCTACTCAGTCGAATGTGCAAAGCGATAATGTGTATCTTAATAATAATGTGCATGATAGTCATATTTCTGATGCTAGTTCTTTTCATACAAGATTGCCTTTTAATTTCAATGATATTGATTATTTAGTTCCTAAGTATACTGGGGATAAAAATGAAAATGTCAAATTATGACTTCAGAAATTTGAAGCGTTTGCTATATCATTTAGTTTATCAGATATTCAAAAATTTATTTTTGCACAAAGAGCATTAAGTGGAATTGCATTGTTATTTATTAAAAGCGAAAGCAATATTCATTGCTATTCTGAATTGAAAATCGCTTTAATTTCGGAATTTGGTGAACAAATTAATTCAGCAGAAATTCATGACACATTAAATCGTCGAAAAATTAAAGACAAAGAATTAATATTTGAATATTTTTTAATTATGAAAGAAATTGCTAGTCGAGCTCAACTCGATGATATGGCTCTAATTCATTATGTTATTCAAGGCATTAATGATTCTCCCCAGAATAAAGCAATCTTGTATGGTGCCACTAATTTAGTAGAATTTAAAACAAAATTAAAAATTTATGAAGACATTCAAAAAAGTTGTTAAAATTTAAAAATTAAAATTTCTGTGGTAGAACAAATAATTAAGAATCAAACTCAAACCAAAATTCAGACTACTCCCATTCGTTGCTTTAACTGTGGAAAAAATGGACATAAATCAATTAATTGTAGAGACAAAAGTAAAGGATTAAAGTGCTTTCGTTGTAATTCTTTTGGGCATAAAGCCAGTGATAATAAATGTTCCTCACCAATGGATAATCACAATTCAACATTTCGTACTCTTAACAATCACATCACTTTCCGACAAGACATGCATAAAATAGTTAAAATTTCAGGTATTTTGATAGATGCTCTTATTGATACCGGAAGCCATGCAACTTTATTACGTGAAGATCTGTATCGTCAAACTGAATTTTCTGAACTAACCGATTCTCAATTAACACTAACGGGAATTGGTAGCTCTAAAGTACAGCCCCATGGCTCATTTCAGGCAAATATAGATATCGATAATGATATTTTCTCTACAACAGTTTACGTTATTTCTCAATATCAGATGAGTTTACCCTTAATTATAGGTACAGATATAATTACTCAAGGAACACTAACAGTTAATAAAAATGGTATTTCTTTATGTAAAGCAGAAAATAATAATTTTTTCGTGCATTTAGTTAATGTTGTTGACAGTACATCAGACATTGAATTAATTTCGAATGTCCTTCATTGCGATATGCGAATATGGTCGACTACTTAAGATTTTGATTTGATTTTACTTGCACAAGATCCTCTGATGGGATAAGCTGTGACATAAACCTGATAATCTTTGATGAAATGAAGTACTTATATATATATATATATATATATATATATATATATATATATATATATATATATATATATATATATATATATATATATATATATATATATATATATATATATATATATATATATATATATATATATATATATATATATATATATATATATATATATATATATATATATATATATATATATATATATATATATATATATATATATATATATATATATATATATATATATATATATATATATATATATATATATATATATATATATATATATATATATATATATATATATATATATATATATATATATATATATATATATATATATATATATATATATATATATATATATATATATATATATATATATATATATATATATATATATATATATATATATATATATATATATATATATATATATATATATATATATATATATATATATATATATATATATATATATATATATATATATATATATATATATATATATATATATATATATATATATATATATATATATATACATATATATATATATATATATATATATATATATATATATATATATATATATACATAAAAAATTTCGTGTCACGATGTATGTTCCCGATAAACTCCGAAACTACAGAACGGATTTTGATAAAATTTTGTAACCATTTATAATATGGTCCAACTTAAAAGATAGAATAGTTTTTATCTCTTAATTATTGATCTCAATATTTACTATACGACATTAGTGTTTATTTATTGGTTAGTTCTGTAAGTTCCTAATAGATGGCGGTTTAGCATCTAAGTTGCACAGGTGTTCTGCAGATGGCGACGTCTTTATTTGTCTAGATTATACCCTCTTTGAGAAAATTAACGTGAGCGCGCAAGCGCGTGTTTAAATATAGAATTTACATATATTTTCATGATGTATAATCAAACTATAACAATTTTTCGTGAATCATTTTCATAATTATACTTTGTATAGTGTTATTATTGTGCGGTGTTCAGTTTGAATATTTTTAATATTATAAATAGTAAAATAAAATTTTATTTATTACTGTTTTTCTCTACTAATTTTTCTACCACCTCGAAAACATGTAAGTATTTCTTGATAGCCTTTTATTATTTTTATTTTATAATTTGATAATTATTAATTTATTTAGCAGTACATTTTGATCTAATTTATTTATTCAAATGATAAATTCTTTTAATTTTTTTTATTTCAGTATAATGCCGCGGAAAGACATTTTTAGTTTTAATATAATTTAAAATTGAAAAAAATAATAGTTCGATGTCAATGTTATCTACCTCATTTATAACAATTTATTTTTAGATGTTTTTAATTTATATAGTATATTTTGTAACTAAGTCACTGATTACAAACTATAATTTAATATAAGATGAATAAAATGTAAATTCAGAAAGTATATGTTGGTTTGTGCTTAATTTCAAAATTTCGATACTTTACCTATTACTTTTAAATTTTTGCGAAATGTTTTATTTTTAATCTCATATGAATGAACCTATTTTAAATTTTTTAGAAAATATTAATTTGATTGTACCCAAGAATTAGTAAAAAATTGATTCAATGTATTATAAAAACTCAGCCACTGCAACGCATGGCTGGGTCAGCTTGTAATATATATATATATATATATATATATATATATATATATTTCAAATTAATATTTCTTAAGAGAAATCACTTTAATCGGTATCCATTAATAGTTTTACAGTCAACCAACATATGTTTCTCATCCAGTTTCTCGCCCCAAAAACTAGATTCTGGGAGGACTCTGTAAAGAGTGAATATTTGTGAGTCAGGCATCAGGTGTGTTCAATCGGAAATCTGGTTAAATAATGTCAAGTCTTGACTTCCATCTCGCCATTTTCGCATAATATCATAGAACGTATTGATTTTTTAGTTCCAATTTTCCTGTGCAGACACAATGATTTATGGCTGACTTCATGTCAGCACAAACTATTGGTCGTGTTAGAGACTCAGAAGTTGATTTTTCAGTCTTGTCTAATAATCCATTTTCATTAACGCCAGCATGGGAAGGTTATCAGGAATGTAAAGTCTGGAGAATGTGAGTCCAGATTGGAACGCAACACTCTCTATAAATATATTTAATTGCCTTAAAATGAAGGTATCATCAGTAGTAACACTTGGTAAACGTTCCAAGGAACTCACAGTATCAATGCATAAAAGAAATTCATGCATATCAATATATTTGAATGTAAAATATACAGCTGTAGCTTTAGAAGAGAATAAAAGAGTAGTAGACTGGAGTTTTCAGTTGATAATGTGACATTTAACAAGCAATGCACAATCCACATGGTTTAAATACTCCAAACCATCTTTAAAAATTGACAACTATGATTGATAAAATTGTTGACTTTGATTAAAATGAGAGTTTAAAATTGAGTTACTGAAGTCTGACTTGCTAAAAATCCCAAAAGGATTAACGTTAAATATACTGTTTTCTATCCACAGGAAATGATCGAAAAATTATTTGTGTAGATCTCTACCACGTGAAAAGTATCTGTAGGTTAGTTTGGTATGCGTATTCCGCAAAATGAGGAATACATAACGAGCGATCTCTAAAGAGGTGATTAATATTGATATTTAATAATATCTCACGTTACATATGTTTGCCATTAAATGAAATCCAAAAGTAATAAGACAGAGTCTTATCAACACGATAGTTCAAAGGCCTTCGCATGTAAACTAAGGATAATGCATATGAAGCAGTCTGGAAGGCTTATAAACACAATCCTGACAGTGAATATAATTAATGCAAAAATTTCAAAGAAGAGATTGGAGTATAGTCGTATACAGTATTTCTATGGTCCACCATAGACAGGATGATGCTTCGATAGACTTTAGATAAAGATGTGTTTGACAATAGATAAAGATGCATCTAATTCAGAAATGTCACATCAGTGCTGTAAGATGTTTTGTCGTCTGATGTTGTAACTCGAATTGCTACGTTCAATAAGATTTTCCATGCCAAAAAATCTCAATATAATTACTTGCGCTGAGCAATTAGAGGAAAAAAGCTTCAGCAAGAATATTCAAAATATTTGAAGCAATGTGGGCTGCGGACTTGCTGATCATTTTTCCGCAGATATGTGATTTATTTTTCAGCTTATGTACCGCATATCTTTGTAACGTTATCCCAAATATTTTGCTGTAACCGAGGAATTCACATTAGAAAAGAATGTAGTTCAATGCTTTCGTTCACTTTTCTATCTTGACCAAAGTGTAATACATTTATCTTTTTGAGAAACTATTTGATTCTTCACGGAGGGAGTTAACAAGAAGTCCTCCTAGGCTTTTTTTCTTTTTTTGGTAACGATTAGTATCAGAGTAATGTTTATTTCGGCACAAAGGTATCGAAGGTAATGAAAGGGCTGATGAACTTATTACATAAGAATCATCTTTTGTTCCCATCGGTGCAGAACCTTTTTGTGGGATACATTTAAAGACCGCAAAAACCAATGTTCTTAGATGGGAAAAACAGAAGATGTATGAAGCTTGACTCAACACTCCTGGTCAAACCCACGCTAAAAGTATGGTCTGTGGATCATCAGGGAGGATTGCCTCTGAAATTCTAAGATGCTCTAGGCAGAAGATACGTTTAATCGCAGGTTTCATTACTGGGCACTACTATTTCAGAAAACATCTCCATAAAATGGGACTGTTTCAGCAAGACCCTGTCTGCAGGAAATGTCATATGCAAGAGGAAACGGCCGAGCATATCATTTACGAATGAGAGGCTCTTGCCTTCCCTAGATTAACTTCTTTAGGCATCCTCCATACTAGAGAGTTACACCTAGACTCCATGAAAGGGTTATCGGACATTATTAATAAAGTGGATGACCCGAGCAACTGGAACTAGGAAACATTGGATTTGGAATTAATAGTACAAAATGCTGATAAAAGCAGAGGTGCCCAATGACATACAAACCCTACTCTAAGAAGAAGAAGAATGTTTATTTCCCCAAAGGTTAATATTTTTTGGGAAGCTAAGTCGCGATTCGGGAATATACTGGCATCTACAGCTTCATGAGTTGACAAGACATAGTTAAGAATTTCATTCTTCAGAATGTTACTGATAATCATTGCTCATGATGTAAAATTTGCCCATTTAAACTTTGTGAAGCAAGTAATGCGGTGAATATTGAACATCATTTGAATTGACATTCATTAGAAAAAGTTCAATGTTCCCTTTAACGTTGGTCAACTCGGACCTACAATTAAAGTAAGGAGTAACAGTGCGTATGGTCTGAGATCCAAAGAGTGAAAAGTCCTGCTTCACTCATAGATTTATTATTCAATTAATATGTAGGTAAAAATTATGAGTATGAATTAATTCTTCAATGTTCGGCCCATGAGTATTATCATTCTTACTGCCCTACAATGGGTAAGGATAATTAAAACCTCTAATCAGGAAAAAAAAGAAGCAGGTAATTCCTGGGCTAATTCTTCAATGTTTCAATCATCTACATTAGTATTCGGTAGCACGCAGAGTGTACAAATGGTTGTTAGATTGGTAATATGCTTTTTCCTGTCATTTCCTGAAAATTTGTATGTAGAGTGACTACAGATGAGAATACATCATGAAAAACCAAGAGAGAAATCTCTACAGAGGCTCGACTAGATTCAGTTTAAATGCCGTTTCTAACAAGACTACAATATTTGAATTTTATATCATCACTAGCTTTCAAATATTAGCTTGCAGTGCAATGTAGAACAATTGCAATTCATGGAAAAAGTCATGTATGGAAAAATTTCGATACGAGAACCATGACAGTTTCATGAAATTAAAAATATTACTAACAACAGTTTTTATTTAACGGCTTTTTGTATTTTTCCCCTTACCTTTTGAAACAGCCTGGAAAGTATTGAGTGAAAAGATTTTCATATCTGATTCAAAAGAAGCGATATTAAATGTTCTTTTAGAGTTGTTTTCTTGAAATGTTTATTTTTCAAGCTTTATAATATCAGCCTTAGATTTATTAGAAGTTGATAATCTAGGTTTCTTTGTTCTATTCGCCCTCTTTGTTGAAAGCAAAGTAACGGACTTTGAAAACAGTGCTGAAATTTGTGGATACTAGCTACTGTTTATGTTGTATGTTTGTCTATTTTCTGTTCCACTTGTAAAGTGGAGAAGTAGGAAACGCCAACTGTTTGGTGTTTCGTTTTACACTATTTGTCCCATATCTCTTAAGTTGTATTTTCTGCTGATTGCAATTACTACTTTTCCTCCTTTTAAGATTCATACAGAACACCATTTGAAAAAAGCAGAGTCTGTGAAGCAAAACAATTATAAGATTTGAAAATTTCAAAAATATTATTAGTTTCATGACCTGATCAAGCTCATTTCTCACACATACGTTCAGCAATTTAACATGGCTGTTTCAGGGAAATCATATATCTGGAATTTAAAATATCAAAGATAGTTAGGAATATTATGAAGTTTGGAAGTTTGCAGCATATATATATATATATATATATATATATATATATATATATATATATATATATATATATATATATATATATATATATATATATATATATATAACCATGTTTAATGGACTTTGGTGGCACTGCTGGATTACAAGTTGAAGCAACATGTTTGGTCGGATATAAGTTTACCATATCGTTGAATGTTTTTAAGAAGTGCAGCACAAATTTCTTGATCACAAATATTTCCCAAGAATGAAGAATATAAATCATCATGAAGTCTGGGTTGGAAAGAACACCATGAACAATTTAAGGTTTAATGAACTAATATTTCAACTGGAAAATGTTTTATATCACAAATTACTAAAACTTACGTGGTTTTGAGCTTCTTTGTACCAAAAGATTCCCAAACCGTAGTTTTTTGGTTGTTAGTATCCTATCAATAAAAGAGGTGAGAAATTTTTTTCCTAGGAAGGTGAAACTGCATGAAAAAAATTAGGAATACCAATCAATATATATCGAGAAAAATAATTAGTTTCAATTTCGACAGTTATAGAACCCATAAGACATTTATAAAGATTCGGGTTCCACATGGCACCACAAACCACGGAACTTACAAAGGATAACAGCCACCGGGTCTGGACATTTCCAACCTCTGTGCTTACTATCATGTTATCCAGCCAATATATATATATATATATATATATATATATATATATATATATATATATATATATATAGTCACCCGCGGGGACAGTGACCACCCTTAACGCCGCCAAGTCCAAAGATGTGACACTTTCGCTTGATCCCTGGCAGTCTAGCCATGAATGCAGCTAGATAACATCCGATTGACACACTGGGGGTGAAGGTGCCCTGTCTTCTAAATGTTTCCCATGATTTTTGTCCAGAAGAGGCAAGAAGCAAACAGAGCAGTTACAGCTTCTGATGGGGAGCTCCCATTCTTACAGCTGAGGGGCGTGAAGGGATGAGTATAAACTAGAAAGAGAATAAATAAGAGATGAATAATGATCACATCGGGATTGGGACACCCGTACTTACCTAAAGGAGATGAGCTCTATGACGGACTACTACTTAGGAAAATTCAAATCTAAAGCCAACCTACATGCCTTTCTATAGCGATGCCAAAGTAAATGCAATTGATATGCCTATTTCTGAGCAGTTTATTTTTTTACAAGTAAACTCCTTACTGAGATTAAAATAACAATGTAATATAATTTTAAATATATATAATGAAAAATCAATTGTGGAGATTAAATTTAAGAAAATGAAATATCTATTTCTTCGCTCTTTTCAACTGCAAATACATAATATTGTAATTAGGATATATATTTTTAGAGTGAATATGGACTGATTCATGAAACACAATAAAAGGGTGAGGAAATGTTTAACATTTATTTAGCAATCGCAATGCATGTTTAAAAATTAGATATCCTCGGTAAAATAATTATTGTTTTTTTTCTATTCATGAAATATATTTAGTCGTACCTAATCGCAGATAAAATGCTTTTCAGAGAACACTCCTAAACCCCATGTAATTAGAAAGATTTGAAGATATTGCTTATGTTATCGTTTAGTTATGCATCTGAACGAAATGCAGAATGTGGTCATACCACCACAAACCCGTTTATAGGGCGGGCCACATTCATACTTCAACACACAAGAAAGGACAGAGAAACACAGAGAGATAGTGACATCCATGCCCGAACCGGGATTCGAACCCGGGACCCACAGCTCAAGAGTCAGGAACTCTAACCTGAGGTCTCCGCCATTGGTCGGCTTTTCGGGCAAAGATGGCCCACCCTCTGGCTCCCCCACAGTGTGAGCTGCTATCACTTAAAGAGCTCTTTAAGTGATAGCAGCTCACCTATTACTTAAAGAGAAGATCATTAAAGAGCTGAATGGTGCTAAGGGTAGCCGGGCTTTAGAAAAGAAACATATTCCTTCACACACATAAAAATGCTTTCAAAACTAATTTGCATGCGAATTTCAGTTTAAAAAAAAATAAAAGGTTTCTATAATATTTAAATGAGTAGATATAAATTTAGTGAGAAATAAAAGAAAAATATCTATATATCGACAATTAATTTCCCTTTACTGAATCCAGCGAGGAAATATCATAATGAATACATACAAAATGAGATATGGAAACACATTAAACGGCTTTCAATGTAATCACTTATTACTTGATTAATAATATTGGTTACACAATAAACACGCGCAAACTAATTCGAAACTTCTTTTCAATATGGCAGTTTTCCTCCCTTGTGTGATGCTATTTTAATGAATTTATAAACAAATAAAATGATATGTAATTCACTATTTTCCTATTTTAGAATGCCTTATTTCAGTTTTCAGATCTTATTTCAGATCTGGACTCATCAAATTTTTTTATCTTGCAAATTTTTTTGATTAAAATTTTCGTTAAAAATTAAAATTTATGAATATATATATATATATATATATATATATATATATATATATATATATATATATATATATATATATATATATATATATATATATATATATATATATATATATATATATATAGATATATAGTTATATATATACATATATATATGTATATAGTTATATCTATATATATAAAGATTTCGAGTCTCGATGTATGTTCCCGATAAACTCCGAAACTACTGAACGGATTTTGATAAAATTTTGTAACCATTTATAATATAGTCCAACTTAAAAGATAGAATAGTTTTTATCTCTTAATTATTATTCTCAATATTTATTATACGACATTAATGTTTATTTATTGTTTAGTTCTGTAAGTTCCTAATAGATGGCGGTTTAGCATCTAAGTTGCACAGGTATTCGGCAGATGGCGACGTGTTTATTTTTCTAGATTATACATCTTCGAGAAAATTAACGTGCGCGCACAATCGCGTGGTTAAATATAGAATTTACATATATTTTTATTATTATATTTTCATGATGTACATATATTTTCATATATATTTTCATGATGTATAATCATACTATAACAATTTTTTGTGAATCACTTTCAAAATTATACTTTGTATTGTGTTATTATTGTGCGTGTTCAGTTTGAATATTTTTAATATTATAAATAGTAAAATAAAATTTTATTTATTGCTGTTTTTCTCTACTAATTTTCATACCACCTCTAAAACATGTAAGTATTTCTTGACAGCCTTTTATTTATTTTATTTTTATTTTATAATTTGATAATCATTAATTTATTCAGTAGAACATTTTGATCTAATTTATTTATTCAAATGATAAATTCTTTTAATTTTTTTTATTTCAGTATAATACCGCGGAAAAATTTTTTAGTTTTAATAATTACAAATTGAAAAAATAATAGTTCGATGTCAATGTTATCTACCTCATTTATAATAATTTATTTTTAGATGTTTTTAATTTATATAGTATATTTTATTAGTAAGTCACTGATTACTAACTATAATTTAATATAAGATGAATAAAATGTAAATTCAGAAAGTATATGTTGATTTGTGCTTAATTTCAAAATTTCGATACTTTACCTATTACTTTTAAATTTTTGCGAAACGTTTTATTTTTAATCTCATATGAATGAACCTATTTTAAATTTTTTTAGAAAATATTAATTTGATTGTACCCAAGAATTAGTAAAAAATTGATTCAATGTATTATAAAAACTCAGCCACTGCAACGCGTGGCTGGGTCAGCTTGTATATATATATATATATATATATATATATATATATATATATATATATATATATATATATATATATATATATATATATATATATATATATATATTGAGTTCATGAACTTATCATGAGAAGTAATATCATTGGTTTTCGATATTTTAAAACTGTGTATGCTCTTTTTTTTGCGAATATATTAAATTTTCTATGTGAAACAAATATGTATATATAAAAAATGTCAAAAATCGCTTTAAAAAGAAAGCTTCTCATTAAAAATTATTCCGTTCAAATTATAAGATTTATATTCCAATAAGTGCTTATATATATATATATATATATATATATATATATATATATATATATATATATATATATATATGTATATATATATATATACACTTATTGGCTTAGCTGTGACATAAGTTCTGATACAATTAGAAAGGAGATAAAAAAATAACAACTTTGAAATCAAATTGGAAACTAAATGTTCTTAAGCATTTATTTTACCTTTAAATTTAATAATATTACAATATATGTTTCCACTCAGTAATTTTAAAATATATGTTGCCACTCATGAGTTAATAATTTCCAGTTTACTTTTAAAATTTAATTAAAATTTAGAAATTTATGTTCGCTGATAGACAAAATCTTCTTCTAACCCATTTATCTAAACTTATGTTACATTTATTAAAGAAAAAAATTAATGATGAAGCGCATTACAATAACATAATAATTCATTAAAAATTTAATATATATTAAAAAAAGAATCCCTCTTCCGATCCAAACAACCTTCAAAAACTGTACCCTTTTAAACCGAAGCCCCCTTTTTAATACCGCTATTAGTTAAAATTCGCAATATATGTTGCACTCATGAGTTAATATTCTGCTGTTTATATTGAAAATTTAACATAAATTTTGAAAATTATGTTCATTCCTGGTCTAAAAAGTCATGTAACCCTATTTATCTAAACCTATGTTACATGCATTACAGAAAAATTTATTATAAAAGTGTATTACAATCATAATAATTACATTAAAACTTAATATATTTTAGAAATAAAATCCGTCACCCGACCCAAACTACCTTCGTAAACTGTAACACTTTATAACGAAGCTCCCCTGTTAAAGCTTTTAGAAGTGAAAAATCTCAAAATATGTTGCAACTCATGAGTTCATATTTTGTGGTTTACTTTTAAAATTTCATTTAAATTTGGAAACTCTTGTTTGATGCTGGACAAAAACTTCTTCTAACAGTTTTATCTAAACTTACGTAAAATTTTTTAAATAAAATATTAATATTGAAGTTTATTACAATTAAATAAAAATTACTCTAAAAATTAATACAGTCGAAAAAAATCCCTCGCCCGTCTCAATCTCCCTCCATAAACTTAAATTGTTATACCGAAGCCCCCTGTTAATGCCATTGTTCGTGAAAAATCTCAATATATGTTGTCAATCATGAGTTCATATTCTTCCGTTTAGTTTTAAAATTTAATAAAAATTTGGAAACTTGTATATTCATTGGGGGACTAAAAATTCTTTTAACAATTTTATCTAAACTTATATAACATTCATTAAAGAAAAAATTAATAATAATGTGTATTACAATAATATAATAATTACATTAAAAAGTAAAATATTTTAGAAATAAAATCCCTCGCCCGACCAAACTTGCCTCCATAAACTGTAGCTTTCTCTAACTAAGCCCCCTAATGCAGCCACAGTTAGTTAAATATCGCGAGATATGTTTTCTCTCAGGAGACCATATTCAGCTTTTTAATTATTAAAATTTATTTTATATAAACATAGGTTACGCTTATTAAAGAAAATATTAGTATTGAAGTGTATTACTATAACATAAAATTTACGTCAATAATTTAATATATTTTAAACATAAAATTCCTCGCCAGAACCAACCTCCCTCCATAAACTGTACCTTTCTATTACGAAGCCCTCTTGTTAATGCCACTAATGGTGAACAATCTCAATAAATGTTGCTATTCATGAGTTCATATTATGCTCTTTACTTTCAAATGTAATTAAATTTCGGAAAATTATGTTCCTTGCTGGAATAAAACTTTTATTAACATTTTTATCTGAACTTGTGCTACATTTTTAGATAAAAAAAATAGTAATGAAGAGCATTAAAAAATATAATAATTACATAAAAATTTAATATATTTTAAAGGTAAAAAACCTCACCCAACCCAATCTCCCTCCACAAACTCTACATTCCTATAACGAAGCTTCCTTGTTAATGCCACTATTAGTTGATTGCTGTATATTTTTCATATTTAAAAAAATTTCGCAAAATTATGTCCCTTACTGGATTAAAAATGCTTTTATCCCTATTGAATAAACCCATGCTACATGCATAAAGGAAAAAAATAATACGCAAGTGTACTACAATAATATATAAATTAAATTAAAAATTTAACTTAATTAAAAAGAAAATTTTAATTTTCCTCTCCCGATCCAAACTACCTCCAAAAACTATACCTTTCTAAAACGAATAAATAATAATGAAATGCATTACAAAAATACCTTTCTATTACGAAGTTCTCACTCGATGTGTGATTCCAGCTTAAATAATTACTTTAAAAATTTAATATATTTTAACATTAAAATCCCTCTCCCGACCCAACATCCCTAAATAAACTGTACATTTCTATCACGAAGCCCCCTAGTGCAGCCACAAATAGTTAAATTTCTCAAGGACATGTTTTCATTCATACGCCCATTTTCTGTGGTTTATTTTTAAAATTTATTTAAAATTTGGAATTTATATTCACTGCTGGGCTGAAAATTCTTCTAACATATTTATATAAATTTATGTTACATATATTAAAGGAGAAGGTAATTATGAAATGTATTACAATAATATAAAAATTATTTTCAAATTTAAGAAAATTTTTTAAAATAAAACCCCTCGCCTCAACGAACTTACCTCCATAAACTGTACATTTCTATCACGAAGCCCCCTAGTGCAGCCACAAATAGTTAAATTTCTCAAGGCATGTTTTCACTCATAAGCCCATTTTCTGTGGTTTATTTTTAAAATTTATTTAAAATTTGGAATTTAAATTCACTGCTGGGCTGAAAATTCTTCTAACATATTTATATAAATTTATGTTACATATATTAAAGGAAAAAGTAATTATTGTTGTAAATAATATAATGCAAGTAATCGCAAAGAAACACAAAGTAAATCCTACAAATCGTCTGCTTCGCTGCCTTCTGATTGATGGTTGTGTTCAAGCCGTCCAAAATCTATAAATACACCATGTTCTGCTCTATTGTTTAGTATATGTATAATTTTTTTCCTTGTAACTTGCTTCATTAAATATTCTTTTTGCGATTCATGGACTCTTGTTCGTTTAACGAATTTCAACAGCAGAGCGTGGTTTTCACTGTCATAAATTGAAAGCAGTTTCTAGTTTTAATTTATTGCTTGATAGAATAAATTTATCAATAAGCAATGGCTTTGCCGCATGATTTGTATGGAGTAAATCCATTTGATGGGAAGAACTTTCCTGTTTGGCGGCGACGAGTGGAAGCTGTTTTGTCTGCGAAAGAACTGGAAACATACTTAGTTAAGGAGCCCGATGTGAATAAGGAAGCAGAAGTCGTTAAAGGAAAGAAAGTCTACGCATTACTCATGTCACTCTTAAGTGATCAAGTGCTCGTATCAATGAGTGGTGAAAATACGGCGAAAGAATTATGGGAGAAACTTCATGCTGTTTATGAAAGCAAAGGAGCGGTAAGCCAAATACTAACTAGAAAACGTCTTGCTACACTTAAGAAAAACAGAGATGTTCCAATGCGCCAGCACATAGATGAAGTTTCAAAACTTGTCGCTGATTTACGAATGTCTGGAGCGGAGGTTAGTGATATTGATACTGTCGTCTATATTTTGATGTCTCTCCCTCCAGAATTCGAAAATGTTAAGGTTGCATTAGAGAATCAACCGAGTGAGAATTTATCGTTAGATTTTGTAACTCAGCGTTTGATAGACTCTGAAGCTCTTTTGAATGATTCGAGAAATAAAACAAGTATTCGTTTTATGAAACAAACTGTGGATACTGCGGCTTTTTCTACGAGAAAAGAACACACATGTTTTCATTGTAAAAAGAAAGGACATACTTCTAAATTCTGTAAAAAGAAAACGTGCTATAATTGTGGTCGTGTTGGTCATTTTAAAAAGGAATGTAAATTGAAATCTGAATCTAAGACTGATGAAAAATATTCTTCTGCTCTATCTTTTGCTGCTGGCAATTATGACTTTCGGAAGTCCGAAAAGGTTCATTATTGATTCCGGGGCAACATCCCATATGTGCTCTCAGAAAGATTGGTTTTCATTCATTAAACCGTCATCAGGAACTATTCGATGTGCATCCCGCTCCACTGCACTGGAAGTGAAAGGTATTGGAAGTGTAAAAGGCAAAACATCTAATGGAATTGATATAACTTTAGAAAATGTCCTTTTTGTTCCTGAACTCAATGGAGAATTAATTTCTGTAAAGAATATTGAATTAGGTGGATATAGTGTTATTTTTAGAAATAAAAAAGTGTTCATCGAAAATGAGAAAGAAAACATTTGTTTGGGTTATCGTGATGATAGTGGACAATATATTTGTGATTTTGTTCCAAATTGTGAAATTTCCCTTACTGCGAAAGAAAATGACTTGGATTTATGTCACAGAAGACTTGGACATTCTTCTAATAAAGCCTTAAAAGAACTTGGATTGCCTACCTTTGATAAATTTTGTGAAGTGTGTACTTTTTCCAAACAAAGTGCTTCTCCTATAGGAAAAGGTCCCAGACGAAGGGCATCCGAAACTATGACATTGATTCACACAGATGTTTGTGGCCCTATTGATCCGCCTATGGCTACAGGTGAGCGTTATTTTATGACATTAATTGATGATTATTCACGTTTTATGGAAGTTCGTTTGCTGAAAAGAAAAAGTGATGTTGTGAATGAGTTAAGATGCTTTTTAAAAGCAAATCCTTCAGTACGGAAAATTAGGTGCGACAATGCAAAAGAATATGTTTGTGGTGAACTCATCAAATGTGCTACTAAATTTGGTGTTACAATAGATCCAGTTCCTCCGTACACAGCACCTTTAAATGGAGTTGCTGAGCGTGCCAATCGTACATTGTTAGAAAAAGGGCGAGCTTTAATATTTGAAGCAAAACTTAGCAAGAAATTTTGGGGATTTGCAATTTTAACTGCTGCATACCTAAGAAACAGAATTCCTAGTAGATCCATAGAAAACTGTACTCCTTATAAATTGAAATATGGTAAAGATTCCGATCTTCAAAACATTCGAGTATTTGGATGCGATGCATACATGTTGGTTCCTCCTTCTCAAAGGAAGAAGTTAGATAAGAAGTCAAACAGAATGATATTTGTGGGATATTCGACTATGGGATATCGTTTAATGGATCCAGATTCAAAGAGAATAGTGATATCAAGGAACGTTGTATTTAACGAAGAAAGAAAAATGGATTTAGAAGATAAAAATATTCTGAATGTGGATTCCATTATTTCGGAAAATGAAGATGATGTTGAAGAAATTGGTGGTGAAGAAAATATTACTGAAACAATTACTACAGAAGAAATTTTGGAAAGACCACAAAGGCAAAAGAAACCACCAGTTAAATATCCTGAACCAGAAGTTTATGAAGCAATGGTAATTTTTGAAGATTCGTTGTCGTTTAAAGATTTATCTGCACTGCCAGAGGAAGAACTAGAATCTTTGGAAGAAAGCAATGGATGATGAAATGCAGTCCATGGAAAAGAACGAAGTTTGGTGTCTTGAAGAATTACCACATGGGAAACGTGCGATTTCATGCAAATGGGTTCTACGCGAAAAACGAGATGGAAAATATAAGGCTCGACTTGTTGCTCGTGGTTTTATGGAAAGGGAAGGAGTGGATTATGATAAAACATTTTCACCAGTTATCAGTATTCCTGCATTACGTATAGTGTTTACTATTATTCTTCAAGAAAATTTAAAAGTTTATTCACTGGATGTTAAAACTGCATTTCTCAATGGTGAATTAAAAGAAATTATTTACATGGATCAACCAGAAGGATATGATGATAATAGTGGCAGGAAGTGCCGGTTAAAGAAAAGCTAATACGGACCTAAGCAGTCACCTCGTCAATGGTATGTAAAATTTTTAAATTTCATTCTCAAATTAAACTTTAAGCCATTAAATAGTGAACAATGCATTTTTATTCGTCAGTCAAAAGGTGAAAGAATTCTAATGGCACTTTATGTGGACGATTTATTAATTGCGGGTACTGATGATAGTGAAATCAAAATTATAATTGGATTATTATCAAAAGAATTTGAAATGTCTAAATCTGGAACAGTTTCTGAATTTTTAGGTTTGGTTTGGATTTGGTTTCTTTGTCGCTCAACGGTCATTTTTGCACACGAAGGCTAATTAGACCGGGACTTACGGTTTAAAGTGGATTCCGAACCACTACAAACATCCATGCCCAAAGTGGGATTCGAACCCACGAACTGTTGAACTGAAGGCAAGAGCGCTAACCATTCGGCTGCCAGCTCGGCCTGAATTTTTAGGAATTAAAATTACATGTACACCTGATGGACTGTATCTAGATCAAGAAACATATATTTTGAATTTATTAAACATATTTAAAATGTTTGATGCTAAAATAGTCTCTACTCCCATGGAAGTAGAAGCAACAGCAGCTGATTTTGAGAAAGGAAGTGCTTTTTGTGGACCCTACCGAGAACTAATAGGATCTTTAATTTATTTAGCATATACATCTCGTCCAGATATCCTTTATGCTGTAAACTGTTTGAGTCAACTTCAAGAACACCCTACTGATAGTGCTTGGAGTGCATTGAAAAGAATTTTGAGATATCTGAAAGGTACTTCAACTTTAAAACTGGAATATAAAAAGTGTGTGGATAAAAATTCATGCTTAAATATCTATGCAGATGTTAACTGGGGTGCAAACCCAAATGACAGAAAATCCATTTCTGGTAACATAATTATGTTTAATAATTGTCCAATATCTTGGTCTTGTCGAAAACAAAATTGTATTGTTTTATCTTCCACAGAAGCAGAAATTATTGCCCTAAGTAAAGCCATTCAAGATGCATTGTGGTTGAAAAACATTATTTTGGAATTAACTGATATTAAAGAAATCATGATTTTTGAAGATAATCAATCTTGTATTAAGTGTGTAACAAGGGAAAACAACAAAGGTCGATTAAAACATATAGACATTAAATTAAAATTTATTCAACATATCTTGAATTGTCATGATATAAAAGTTTACTATATTTCATCTAACCTACAAATTGCTGATATGTTTACAAAATCTTTATCTAAGTTTAAATTAAAGGAACTTTTACCATTATGTGGATTAAAATTGTATTAGATTATATCATGTTAATGTAAATATTGTGCGGATGGCTTGAACGTTACTAATTTCTTAATGTATACTTATTTTTATTGATTTATATCATTTTATTGTGCATGTTTCTTTGTAATTAAGGGCGAGTGTTGTAAATAATATAATGCAAGTAATCGCAAAGAAACACAAAGTAAATCCTACAAATCGTCTGCTGCGCTGCCTTCTGATTGGTGGTTGTGTTCAAGCCGTCCAAAATCTATAAATACACCATGTTCTGTTCTATTTTTTAGTATATGTATAATTTCTTTCTTTGTAACTTGCTTCATTAAATATTCTTTTTGCGATTCACGGACTCTTGTTCGTTTAACGAATTTCAACAATTATGATATGTATTACAATAATATCAAAATTATTTTCAAATTTAGGAAAAATTTTTAAAATAAAACCCCTCGCCTCAACGAACTTACCTCCATAAACTGTACATTTCTATCACGAAGCCCACCTTGTGCAGCCACAAATAGTTAAATTTCTCAAAGCATGTTTTTACTCAAGAACCCATTTTATGTTGTTTATTTTTAAGATTTATTTAAAATTCGGAATTCATATTCACTGCTGGGCTGAAAATTCTTCTAACATATTTATATAAATTTATGTTACATATATTAAAGGAAAAGGTAATTATGAAATGTATTACAATAATATAAAAATTATTTTCAAATTTAAGAAAAACTTTTCAAATAAAACCACTCGCCTCAACGAACTTACCTCCATAAACTGTACATTTCTATCACAAAGCCCCCTAGTGCAGCTACAAATAGTTAAATTTCTCAAGGCATGATTTTAACTCAAGAGCCCATTTCATACTAGTTTATTTTTAAAATTTATTTAAAATTCGGAATTTATATTCACTGCTGGGCTGAAAATTCTTCTAACCATATTTATATAAATTTCTGTTACATTTATAAAGAAAATATTAGTGTTAAATTCTAGTATTACAACAAAAATTAAAAAATTATTATATTTTAAAAATAAAATTCCTCGCCAGAACAAACCTTCCTCCATAAACTGTACCTTTCTATCACTAAGCCCCCCTGGTGATGCCACTTATTTTTAAATTCTCAAGGCATGATTTCACTCATGAGCCCATTTTATGCAGTTTATTTTTAAAATTTATTAAAAATTCGGAAATTATACTCACTGCTGGAATGAAAATTCTTCTAGCTCTTTAATATAAACTTATATTACATTTATTTAAGCAAATATTATTATTGAAATCTATTATTATAACATAAAATATAACATTAAAACATAATACACAAAAACACATTTTTGCCTAAATAATATTTTATATAATAAATTGAATACCACAGTCAGTCTAGGAATGAAATTTACTACTAAATGAAACCATTAATTTGTATATTCATTATTCATTTCTTGATATATGCGTGAATTTTGAAATCAATCTAAGCGAGAATCAGAAGTCACCCGCACCATATGGGCGCACTACACAAAAACTCATTTTTCTCCTAAATTATATTTTATTTAATATGGAATGTAATTTACTACTAAAATTAACAATTTATTTGTGTATCCATTGGGCATTTCTTGAGATATACGGGAATTTTGAAATCAATCTAAGCGAGAAGCAGAATTCGCCTTCACCATATGTGTGCACTACACAAAAACTCTTTTTTCTCCTAAATTATATTTTAAATAGTAAAATAAATACAATAGTTAGTCTAGGAAATTAATTTTTTACTAAATATAAATCATTTATTTGTATATCCATTGGGCTTTTCTTAAGATATACGGGAATTTTGAAATCAATCCAAGCGAAAATCAGAAGTCACCCGCAACATATTGGCACACTACCCAAAAACTCATTTTTCTCCTAAATTATATTTTAAAAAATTAAAATGTATACAATAGTTAGTCTAGGAAATTAATGTACTACTAAATTAAATCATTTATTTGTATATCCATTGGGTATTTCTTGAAATATACGGGAAATTTGAAATCAATCTAAGAGAGATTCAGAAGTCGTCCGCACCATATGGTCGCACTAAACAAAAACTCATATTTCTCCTAAATTATATTTTAAAAAATTAAAATGTATACAATAGTTAGTCTAGGAAATTAATGTACTACTAAATAAAATCATTTATTTGTATATCTATTGGTCATTTCTTGAGATATACGGGAATTTTGAAATCAATCTAAGCGAGATTCAGAAGTCACCCGCACCATATGGGCGCACTACACAAAAACTCATTTTTCTCCTAAATTATATTTTAAAAAATTAAAATGTATACAATAGTTAGTCTAGGAAATTAATGTACTACTAAATTAAATCATTTATTTGTATATCCATTGGGTCATTTCTTGAAATATACGGGAAATTTAAAATCAATCTAAGGGAGAATCAGAAGTCATCCGCATCATATGGGCGCACTACACAAAAACACATTTTTGCCAAAATTATATTTTATATAATAAATTGAATACCACAGTTAGTCTAGGAATGAAATTTACTACTAAATGAAACCATTAATTTGTATATTCATTATTCATTTCTTGATATATGCGTGAATTTTGAAATCAATCTAAGCGAGAATCAGAAGTCACCCGCACCATATGGGCGCACTACACAAAAACTCATTTTTCTCCTAAATTATATTTTATTTAATATGGAATGTAATTTACTACTAAAGAAACAATTTATTTGTGTATCCATTGGGCATTTCTTGAGATATACGGGAATTTTGAAATCAATCTAAGCGAGAAGCAGAATTCGCCTTCACCATATGTGTGCACTACACAAAAACTCTTTTTTCTCCTAAATTATATTTTAAATAGTAAAATAAATACAATAGTTAGTCTAGGAAATTAATTTTTTACAAATTAAATCATTTATTTGTATATCCATTGGGCTTTTCTTAAGATATACGGGAATTTTGAAATCAATCCAAGCGAGAATCAGAAGTCACCCGCAACATATTGGCACACTACCCAAAAACTCATTTTTCTCCTAAATTATATTTTAAAAAATTAAAATGTATACAATAGTTAGTCTAGGAAATTAATGTACTACTAAATTAAATCCTTTATTTGTATATCCATTGGGTATTTCTTGAGATATACGGTAATTTTGAAATCAATCTAAGAGAGATTCAGAAGTCGTCCGCACCATATGGTCGCACTAAACAAAAACTAATTTTTGCCTAAATTATATTTTATTTAATAAAATGAATACCACAGTTAGTCTAGTAATGTAATTTATTACTAAATGAAACCATTAATTTGTATATTCATTGAGAATTTTTTGAGATATACGGGAATTTGGAAATCAATCTAAGCGAGAAACAGAAGTCGCACGCACCATATGGGCACACTAAACAAAAACTTTTTTTCTCCTAAATTATATTTTAATTAGAAAAATTAATAAAATAGTTAGTCTAGGAAATTAATGTACTACTAAATTAATTCATTTTTTTGTATATCCATTGGTCATTTCTTAAGATATACGGGAATTTTGAAATAAATCCAAGCGAAAATCAGAAGTCACCTGCAACATATGGGCACACTAGCAAAAAACTCATTTTTCTCATAAATTATATTTTTATAAAATAAAATGCATATACCACAGTTAGTCTAATTATGTTATTTACTACTAAATGAAACCATTTATTTGTGTATCCATAGGGCATTTCTTGAGATATATGGGAATTTTGAAATCAATCTAAGTGAGAATCAGTAGTTACCCGCACCATAAGGGCGCACTACACAAAAAGTCATTTTTATCATAAATTATATTTTATAAAATAAAATTAATACCACAATCAGTCTAGGAATGAAATTTAGTACTAAATGAAACCATTAATTTGTACATTCATTGGGTTTTTCTTGAGATATAGGGGAATTTTAAAATCAATTTAAGCGAGAATCAGATGTCACACGCTCGTTATGAGAACACAACACAAAAACTCTTTTTCTCATAAATTATATTTTTTATAATAAAATGAATACCACAGTAACTCTAGGAATGTTATTTACTACTAAACGAAACCATTTATTTGTATATCCATTGGGCATTTCTTGAGATATACGGGAATTTTGAAATCAATCCAAGCGAGAATAAGAAGTCACCCGCACCATATGGAAGCACTACACAAAAAGTCATTTTTCTAAAACATTATTTTTTATATAACAAAATGAATGCCAAATTTAGTCCAAGAATGTTATTTACTACTTAATGAAACCATTTATTTGTATATCCAATGATGCATTTCTTAAGATATTCGGGAATTTATAAATCAATCTAAGCCTAGAATCAGAAGTCACCCGCATTATATGGGTGCACTGCACAAAAACTCATTTTTCTCCTAAATTATGTTTTATATAATAAAATGAATACCACAGTTAGTTTAGGAATGTAATTTACTACTAAATGAAACCATTTAATTGTATATCCCTTTGGCATTTCTTGAGATATGCGGGAATTTTGAAATCAATCTAAGCGAGATTCAGAAGACACTCGCAATATGAGCGCAATACACAAAAACTCACTTTTCTTCTAAATTATATTTTACATAATAAAATGAATACCACAGTTAGTCTAGGAATTAAATTTACTACTAAATGAAACCATTTAATTGTATATCCCTTGGGCATTTCTTGAGATATACGGGAATTTTGAAATCAATCTAAGCGAGATTCAGAAGACACTCGCAATACGGGCGCAATACACAAAAACTCACTTTTCTCCTAAATTATATTTTACATAATAAAATGAATACCACAGTTAGTCTAGGAATTAAATTTACTACTAAAAGAAACCATTTATTTGTATATCCCTTGATCATTTCTTGAGATATACGGGAATTTTGAAATCAATCAAAGCGAGATTCAGAAGACACCCACAATATGGGCGCACTACACAAAAACTCACTTTTCTCCTAAATTATATTTTACATAATAAAATGAATACCACAGTTAGTCTAGGAATTAAATTTACTACTAAAAGAAACCATTTATTTGTATATCCCTTGGGCATTTCTTGAGATATACGGGAATTTTGAAATCAATCTAAGCGAGATTCAGAAGACACTCGCAATATGGGCGCACTACACAAAAACTCACTTTTCTCCTAAATTATATTTTACATAATAAAATGAATACCACAGTTAGTCTGGAATGTAGTTTACTACTAAATGAAACCATTAACTTGTATATCCATTAGGCAATTCTTGAGATATAGGGGGATTTTGAAATCAATTTAAGCGAGAATCAGATGTCACACTCTCGCTATAAGCGCACTACACAAAAACTCATTTTTGTCCAAAATTACATTTTATATAATAAAATGAATACCACATTTTGTCATGGAATGTAATTTATTACTAAATGAAAACACTTATTTGTATATCCTTTGGGCATTTCTTAAGATATACGGAAATTTTGAAATTAATCCAACGGAGAATCAGAAGTCACCCGCAACATATGGGCACACTACCCTAAAACTCATTTTTCTCCTAAATTTTATTTTATAAAATAAAATGCGTATACCACAGTTAGTCCAAAAATGTTATTTACTATTAAATGAAACAATTTATTTGTATATTCATTGGGCATTTCTTGAGATATACGGGAATTTTGAAATCAATCTAAGCGAGAATCAGAAGACACCCGCAATATGGGCGCACTTCACAAAAACTCACTTTTCTCCTAAATTATATTTTATATAATAAAATGAATACCACAGTTAGTCTAAGAATGTTATTTACTACTAAATGAAACCATTTATTTGTATATTCAATGGGCATTCTTTGAGATATATGGGTATTTTGAAATCAATCTAATTCAGAATCAGAATTCACCCGCACAATATAGGCGCACTATAAACAAAAACTCAATTTGCTCCTAAATTTTATTTTACATAATAAAATGAATGCCACAATTAGTCTGGGAATGTTTTTACAACTAAAGGAAACCATTTATTTGTGTATCAACTGGGCATTTCGTGAGAAAAACGGGAATTTTGAATCAATCTAAGCGAGAATCAGACGTCACCCGCACCATATGAGCGCTCTACATAAAAAGTCATTTTTGTCCTTAATTATATTTTATAAAATAAAATGAATACCACTGTTAGTCTAAGAATGTTATTTACTACTAAATGAAACCTTTTATTTGTGTATCCATTGGTCATTTCTTGAGATATACGGAAATTTTGAAATCAATCTAACGAGAAACAGAAGTCAACCGCATCCTATGGGCGCATTACGCAAAAAGTCATTTTTCTCCTAAATTATATTTTTTCTAATAAAATGAATACCACAGTTAGTCTAGGAATGTTCTTTACTACTAAAAGAAACCTATTATTTATATATCTATTGGGCATTTCCTAAGATATATTTAATTTTTAAATCATTGTAAGCGAGAATGAGAAGTCACCTGCACCATTTGGGCACTCTACACAAAAACTCATTTTTCTTCGATATTATATATTATTTAATAAAATGAATACGACAGTTAGTCTAGTAAGGGAATTTACTACTAAATGAGACTATTTATTTTCATATCCATTGGGCATTTCTTAAAACATACTGGAATTTTGAAGTCAATCTGAGCGAGAATCAAAAATCCCCTACACCATATGGGCACACTATACACAAACTTCTTTTTCAACAAAAATTTTGTTTTATATAACAAAATGAATAACATAGTTAGTCTAGGAATGTAATTTACCAATAAATGAAACCATTTATTTGTATATCCAATGAGCATTTCTTAAGATATTCGGGAATTTATAAATCAATCTAAGCCAGCATCAGAAGTCACCTGCACTATATGGGCGCACTACACAAAAACTCATTTTTCTCCTAAATTATGTTTTATATAATAAAATAAATACCACAGTCAGTCTCGGAATTATAATTTACTACTAAATGAAACCATTTGTTTGTATATCCATTGGGCATTTCTTAAGATATACGGGTATTTTGAAATCAATCCAAGCGAGAATCAGAAGTCAACCACACGATATGGGCGCACTACAGAAAAACTCATTTCTCTTCTAAATTATATTTTATATAATAAAATGAATACCACAGTTAGTCTAGGAATGTAATTTACTACTAAAGAGAACCATTTATTAATGTATCCGTTGGTCATTTCTTGAGATATACGGGAATTTTAAATCAATCTAAGCCAGAATCAGAAGTCATCTGCATCATAAGGACTGTTTTCACTCATGAGCCTATACTCTGCTGTTTATTTTAAAAATTTATTTAAAATTCGGAAATTATATTCATTGCTGGGCAGAAAATTCTTCTAATACTTTTATATAAACTTATGTTACATTTATTAAACAAAAAGTAATATTGACATGTATTTCAATAATATAAATTATACATTAAAAATTTAATATATTCTTAAAAATTAAATCCCTTTCCATAACCAACCTCCCTCAATAAGCTGTACCTTTATAACTAAGCCCCCTGGTGCTGCCAAAATAATTTAAGGTTTAAATGCATGTTTTTACTCATGGCCCGTATTCAGCTTTTTAATTATTAAAATTTATATAAAATTCAGAAATTATATTCACTGCTGGGCTGAAAATTCTTCTAACACTTTTATGTAAACTTATGTTACATATAATTAAGAAAATATTAGTATTAAAGTCTATTATTATTACAAAAAATTAAAAATTTAGTAAATTTTGAAAAATAAAATCCCTTTCCATAACCAACCTCCCTCAATAAGCTGTACCTTTATATAACTAAGCCCCCCTGGTGCTGCCACATATAATTTAAGGTTTAAATGCATGTTTTTACTCATGAGCCCGATTTCAGTATTTTAATTATTAAAATTAATACAAAATTCAGAAATTATATTCACTGCTGGGCTGAAAATTCTTCTAACCCTTTTATGTAAACTTATGTTACATATAATTAAGAAAATATTAGTATTGAAGTCTATTATTATAACAAAAAATTAAAAATTTAGTATATTTTCAAAAATAAAATCCCTGGCCAGAAAAAACTTCTCTCCATAAACTGTACGTTTCTCTAACTAAGCCCCCCTGGTGCTGCCAAGTATAGTTAAAAGACTCAAGGCATGTTTTCACTCATGCGCCTATAATCTACTGTTTATGTTTTAAAATTTATTTAAAATTCGGAAATTATATTCACTGCTGGGCAGAAAATTCTTCTAATACTTTTATATAAAATTATGTTACATTTATTTAAGAAAAAGTAATATTGACATGTATTTCAATAATATAAATAATACATTAAAAATTTAATATATTTTAAAAAATAAAATCCCTTTCCATAACCAACCTCCTTCCATAAGCTGTACCTTTATATAACCCCCTGGTGCTGCCACAAATAATTTAAGGTTTAAATTAATGTTTTTACTCATGGGCCCGTATTCAGCTTTTTAATTATTAAAATTTATATAAAATTCAGAAATTATATTCACTGCTGGGCTGAAAATTCTTCTAACCCTTTTATGTAAACTTATGTTACATATAATTAAGAATATATTAGTATTGAAGTCTATTATTATAATAAAATATTAAAAATTAAGAATATTTTAAGAAATGAAATCCCTTTCCATAACCAATCTCCCTCAATAAGCTGTACCTTTATGTAACTAAGCCCCCTGGTGCTGCCACAAATAATTTAAGGTTTAAATGCATGTTTTTACTCATGGGCCCGTATTCAGCTTTTTAATTATCAAAATTTATATAAAATTCAGAAATTATATTCACTGCTGGGCTGAAAATTCTTCTAACCCTTTTATGCAAACTTATGTTACATATAATTCAGAAAATATTAGTATTGAAGTCTATTATTATTACAAAAAATTAAAAATTTAGTATACTTTGAAAAATAAAATCCCTTTCCATAACCAACCTCCCTCAATAATCTGTACCTTTATATAACTAAGGCCCCCTGGTGCTGCCACAAATAGTTTAAAAGTTAAATGCATGTTTTTACTCAATGGCACGTATTCAGCTTTTTAATTTATAAAATTTATATAAAATTGAGAAATTATATTCACTGCTGGGCTGAAAATTCTTCTAACCCTTTTATGTAATCTTATGTTACATATAATTAAGAAACTATTAGTATTGAAGTCTATTATTATAACAAAAAATTCAAAATTTAGTATATTTTGCAAAATAAAATCCCTTGCCAGAAAAAACTTCCCTCCATAAACTGTACGTTTCTCTTACTAAGCCCCCCTGATGCTACCAAGTATAGTTAAATGACTCAAGGCATGTTTTCACTCATAAGCCTATACTCTGCTGTTTATTTTTAAAATTTATTTAAAATTCGGAAATTATATTCACTGCTGGGCAGAAAATTCTTCTAATACTTTTATATAAAGTTATGTTACATTTATTAAAAAAAAGTAATATTGACATGTATTTCAATAATATAAATAATACATTAAAAATTTAATATATTTTAAAAAATAAAATCCCTTTCCATAACCAACCTCCCTCAATAAGCTGTACTTTTATATAACTAAGCCCCCTTGTGCTGTCACAAATAGTTTAAGGTTTAAATGCATGTATTTACTCATGGGCCCGTATTCAGCTTTTTAATTATTAAAATTTATATAAAATTCAGAAATTATATTCACTGCTGGGCTGAAAATTCTTCTAACACTTTTATGTAAACTTATGTTACATATAATTAAGAAAATATTAGTATTGAAGTCTATTATTATAACAAAAAATTAAAAAATTTAGTATATTTTCAAAATAAAATCCCTTGCCAGAAAAAACTTCTCTCCATAAACTGTACGTTTCTCTTACTAAGCCCCCCTGGTGCTGCCAAGTATAGTTAAATGACTCAAGGCATGTTTTCACTCATGAGCCTATACTCTGCTGTTTTTTTTAAAATTTATTTAAAATTCGGAAATTATATTCACTGCTGGGCAGAAAATTCTTCTAATACTTTTATATAAACTTATGTTACATTTATTAAACAAAAAGTAATATTGACATGTATTTCAATAATATAAATAATACATTAAAAATTTAATATATTTTAAAAAATAAAATCCCTTTCCATAACCAACCTCCCTCAATAAGCTGTACCTTTATATAACTAAGCCCCCCTGGTGCTGCCACAAATAGTTTAAGGTTTAAATGCATGTATTTACTCATGGGCCCGTATTCAGCTTTTTAATTATTAAAATTTATATAAAATTCAGAAATTATATTCACTGCTGGGCTGAAAATTCTTCTAACACTTTTATGTAATCTTATGTTACATATAATTAAGAAAATATTAGTATTAAAGTCTATTATTATAACAAAAAATTTAAAATTTTGTATATTTTACAAAATAAAATCCCTTGCCAGAAAAAACTTCTCTCCATAAACTGTACGTTTCTCTTACTAAGCCCCTCTGGTGCTGCCAAGTATAGTTAAATGACTAAAGGCATGTTTTCACTCATGAGCCTATATTCTACTGTTTATTTTTAAAATTTATTTAAAATTCGGAAATTATATTCACTGCTGGGCAGAAAATTCTTCTAATACTTTTATATAAACTTATGTTACATTTATTAAACAAAAAAGTAATATTGATATGTATTTCAATAATATAAATAATACATTAAAAATTTAATATATTTTAAAAAATAAAATCCCTTTCCATAACCAACCTCCCTCAATAAGCTGTACCTTTTATGTAACTAAGCCCCCCTGGTGCTGCCACAAATAGTTTAAGGTTTAAATGCATGTATTTACTCATGGGCCCGTATTCAGCTTTTTAATTATTAAAATTTATATAAAATTCAGAAATTATATTCACTGCTGGGCTGAAAATTCTTCTAACCCTTTTATGTAATCTTATGTTACATATAATTAAGAAAATATTAGTATTGAAGTCTATTATTATAACAAAAAATTAAAAATTTAGTATATTTTCAAAATAAAATCCCTTGCCAGAAAAAACTTCTCTCCATAAACTGTACGTTTCTCTTACTAAGCCCCCTGGTGCTGCCAAGTATAGTTAAATGACTCAAGGCATGTTTTCACTCATGAGCCTATATTCTACTGTTTATTTTTAAAATTTATTTAAAATTCGGAAATTATATTCACTGCTGGGCAGAAAATTCTTCTAATACTTTTATATAAACTTATGTTACATTTATTAAACAAAAAAGTAATATTGACATGTATTTCAATAATATAAATAATACATTAAAAATTTAATATATTTTAAAAAATAAAATCCCTTTCCATAACCAACCTCCCTCAATAAGCTGTACCTTTATATAACTAAGCCCCCCTGGTGCTGCCACAAATAGTTTAAGGTTTAAATGCATGTTTTTACTCATGGGCCCGTATTCAGCTTTTTAATTATTAAAATTTATATAAAATTCAGAAATTATATTCACTGCTGGGCTGAAAATTCTTCTAAAACTTTTATGTAAACTTTTGTTACATATAATTAAGAAAATATCAGTATTGAAGTCTATTATTATAACAAAAAATTTTAAATTTTGTATATTTTAAAAATAAAATCCCTTGCCAGAAAAAACTTTTCTACATCAACTGTACCTTTCTCTTACTAAGCCCCCCTGGTGCTGCCAAGAATAGTTAAATGACTCAAGGCATGTTTTCACTCATGAGCCTATATTCTACTGTTTATTTTTAAAATTTATTTAAAATTCGGAAATTATATTCACTGCTGGGCAGAAAATTCTTCTAATACTTTTATATAAACTTATGTTACATTTATTAAACAAAAAGTAATATTGACATTTAATTTCAATAATATAAATAATACATTAAAAATTTAATATATTTTAAAAAATAAAATCCCTTTCCATAACCAACCTCCCTCAATAAGGTGTACCTTTATATAACTAAGCTCCCCTTGTGCTGCCACGAATAGTTTAAGGTTTAAATTAATTTTTTTACTCATGGGCCCATATTCAGCTTTTTAATTATTAAAATTTATATAAAATTCAGAAATTCTATTTACTGCTGTGCTGAAAATTCTTCTAACCCTTTTATGTAAACTTATGTTACATATAATTAAGAAAATATTAGTATTGAAGTCTATTATTATTACAAAAAATTAAAAATTTAGTATATTTTGAAAAATAAAATCCCTTTCCATAACCAACCTCCCTCAATAAGCTGTACCTTTATATAACTAAGCCCCCTGGTGCTGCCACAAATAATTTAAGGTTTAAATGCATGTTTTTACTCATGGGCCCGTATTCAGCTTTTTAATTATTAAAATTTATATAAAATTCAGAAATTATATTCACTGCTGGGCTGAAAATTCTTCTAACCCTTTTATGTAAACTTATGTTACATATAATTAAGAAAATATTAGTATTGAAGTCTATTATTATAACAAAAAATTTAAAATTTTAGTATATTTTCAAAATAAAATCCCTGGCCAGAAAAAACTTCTCTCCATAAACTGTACGTTTCTCTTACTAAGTCCCCCTGGTGCTGCCAAGTATAGTTAAATGACTCAAGGCATGTTTTCACTCATGAGCCTATATTCTGCTGTTTATTTTTAAAATTTATTTAAAATTCGGACAATTATATTCACTGCTGGGCAGAAAATTCTTCTAATACTTTTATATAAACTTATGTTACATTTATTAAACAAAAAAGTAATATTGACATGTATTTCAATAATATAAATAATACATTAAAAATTTAATATATTTTAAAAAATAAAATCCCTTTCCATAACCAACCTCCCTCAATAAGCTGTACCTTTATATAACCCCCTGGTGCTGCCACAAATAATTTAAGGTTTAAATGCATGTTTTTACTCATGGGCCCGTATTCAGCTTTTTAATTATTAAAATTTATATAAAATTCAGAAATTATATTCACTGCTGGGCTGAAAATTCTTCTAACCCTTTTATGTAAACTTATGTTACATATAATTAAGAAAATATTAGTATTGAAGTCTATTATTATAACAAAAAATTAAAAATTTAGTATATTTTAAAAATAAAATCCCTTGCCAGAAAAAACTTCTCTCCATAAACTGTACGTTTCTCTAACTAAGCCCCCCTGGTGCTGCCAAGATATAGTTAAATGACTCAAGGCATGTTTTCACTCATGAGCCTATATTCTCCTGTTTATTTTTAAAATTTATTTAAAATTCGGAAATTATATTCACTGCTGTGCAGAAAATTCTTCTAATACTTTTATATAAACTTATGTTACATTTATTAAAAAAAAGTAATATTGACATTTAATTTCAATAATATAAATAATACATTAAAAATTTAATATATTTTAAAAAATAAAATCCCTTTCCATAACCAACCTCCCTCAATAAGCTGTACCTTTATATAACTAAGACCCCCTGGTGCTGCCACAAATAGTTTAAGGTTTAAATGCATGTTTTTACTCATGGGCCCGTATTCAGCTTTTTAATTATTAAAATTTATATAAAATTCAGAAATTATATTCACTGCTGGGCTGAAAATTCTTCTAACCCTTTTATGTAAACTTATGTTACATATAATTAAGAAAACATTAGTATTGAAGTCTATTATTATAACAAAAAATTAAAAATTTAGTATATTTTCAAAATAAAATCCCTTGCCTAGAAAAACTTCTCTCCATAAACTGTACGTTTCTCTTACTAAGCCCCCTGGTGCTGCCAAGTATAGTTAAATGACTCAAGGCATGTTTTCACTCATGAGCCTATATTCTACTGTTTATTTTTAAAATTTATTTAAAATTCGGAAATTATATTCACTGCTGGGCAGAAAATTCTTCTAATACTTTTATATAAACTTATGTTACATTTATTAAACAAAAAAGTAATATTGACATGTATTTCAATAATATTAATAATACCTTAAATATTTAATATATTTTAAAAAATAAAATCCATAACCAACCTTCCTCAATAAGCTGTACCTTTATATACCACAAATAGTTTAAGGTTTGAATTAATGTTTTTACTCATGGGCCCGTATTCAGGTTTTTAATTAAAATTTATATAAAATTCAGAAATTATATTCACTGCAGTGCTGAAAATTCTTCTAACCCTTTTATGTAAACTTATGTTACATATAATTAAGAAAATATTAGTATTGAAGTCTATTATTATAACAAAAAATTCAAAATTTAGTATATTTTGAAAATAAAATCCCTGGCCAGAAAAAACTTACCTCCATAAACTGTACGTTTCTCTTACTAAGCCCCCCTGGTGCTGCCACAGTATAGTTAAAAGACTCAAGTGCATGTTTTCACTCATGAGCCTATATTCAACTGTTTAATTTTTAAAATTTATTCAAAATTCGGAAATTATATTCACTGCTGGACAGAAAATTCTTCTAATACTTTTATATAAACTTATGTTACATTTATTAAACAAAAAAGTAATATTGACATGTATTTCAATAATATAAATAATACATTAAAAATTTAATATATTTTAAAAAATAAAATCCCTTTCCATAACCAACCTCCCTCAATAAGCTGTACCTTTATATAACTAAGCCCCCTGGTGCTGCCACAAATAGTTTAAGATTTAAATGCATGTTTTTACTCACGGGCCCGTATTCAGCTTTTTAATTATTAAAATTTATATAAAATTCAGAAATTATATTCACTGCTGGGCTGAAAATTCTTCTAACCCTTTTATGTAAACTTATGTTACATATAATTAAGAAAATATTAGTATTGAAGTCTAATATTATAACAAAAAATTAAAAGTTTAGTATATTTTAAAAATATAATCCCTTGCCAGAAAAAACTTTTCTCCATAAACTGTACGTTTCTCTAACTAAGCCCCCTGGTGCTGCCAAGAATAGTTAAATGACTCAAGGCATGTTTTCATTTATAAGCCTATACTCTCCTGTTTATTTTTAAAATTTATTTAAATTTCGGAAATTATATTCACTGCTGTGCAGAAAATTCTTCTAATAATTTTATATAAACTTATGTTACATTTATTAAAAAAAAGTAATATTGACTTTAATTTCAATAATAAAAATAATACATAAAAAATTTAATATATTTTAAAAAATAAAATCCCTTTCCATAACCTACCTCCCTCAATAAGCTGTACCTTTATATAACTTAGCCCCCTGGTGCTGCCCCAAATAGTTTAAGGTTTAAAATAATAATTTAACTCTTGGGCCCATATTCAGCTTTTTCATTATTAAAATTTATATAATATTCAGAAATTATATTCACTTCGCGGATGAAAAGTCTTCTAACCCTTTTATGTAATCTTATGTTATATATATTTAAGAGAATATTAGTATTGAAGTCTATTATTATTACAAAAAATTCAAAATTTAGTGTATTTTAAAAAATAAAATCCCTTTCCATAACCAACCTCCCTCAATAAGCTGCCCCCCTGGTGCTGCCAAAAATAATTTAAGGTTTAAATGCATGTTTTTACTCATGGGCCCGTATATAGCTTTTTAATTATTAAAATTTATATAAAATTCAGAAATTATATTCATTGCTGGTCTGAAAATTCTTATAACCTTTTTATGTAAACTTATGTTACATATAACTATGAAAATATTAGTATTGAAGTCTATTATTATAACAAAAAATTTAAAATTTTGTATATTTTCAAAATAAAATCCCTGGCCAGAAAAAACTTCTCTCCATAAACTGTACGTTTCTCTTACTAAGTCTTCCTGGTGCTGCCAAGTATAGTTAAATGACTCAAGGCATGTTTTCACTCATGACCCTATACTCTGCTGTTTATTTTTAAAATTTATTTAAAATTTGACAATTATATTCACTGCTGGGCAGAAAATTCTTCTAATACTTTTATATAAAATTATGTTACATTTATTTAAAAAAAAGTAATATTGACATGTATTTCAATAATATAAATAATACATTAAAAATTTAATATATTTTAAAAAATAAAATCCCTTTCCATAATCATCCTCCCTCAATAAGCTGTACATTTTATACCCCCTGGTGCTGCCACAAATAATTTAAGGTTTAAATGCATGTTTTTACTCATGTGCCCGTATTCAGCTTTTTATTATTAAAATTTATAGAAAATTCAGAAATTATATTCACTGCTGGGCTGAAAATTCTTCTAACCCTTTTATGTAAACTTATGTTTCATATAATTAAGAAAATATTAGTATTGAAGTCTAATATTATAAAAAAAATTAAAAGTTTAGTATATTTTAAAAATATAATCCCTTGCCAGAAAAAACTTTTCTCCATAAACTGTACGTTTCTCTAACTAAGCCCCCTGGTGCTGCCAAGAATAGTTAAATGACTCAAGGCATGTTTTCACTTATAAGCCTATACTCTCCTGTTTATTTTTAAAATTTATTTAAATTTCGGAAATTATATTCACTGCTGTGCAGAAAATTCTTCTAATACTTTTACATAAACTTATGTTACATTTATTAAAAAAAGTAATATTGACTTTAATTTCAATAATATAAATAATACATTAAAAATTTAATATATTTTAAAAAATAAAACCCCTTTCCATAACCAATAAGCTGTACCTTTATATAACTTAGACCCCCAGCGCTGCCACAAATAGTTTAAGGTTTAATTGCATGTTTTTACTCATGGGCCCGTATTCAGATTTTTAATTATTAAAATTTATATAAAATTCAGAAATTACATTCTCTGCTGGGCTGAAAATTCTTCTAACCCTTTTATGTAAATTTATGTTACATATAATTAAGAAAAAATTGATATTAATGTCTATTATTATAACAAAAAATTAAAAATTTAGTATATTTTCAAAATAAAATCCCTTGCCAGAAAAAACTTACCTCCATAAACTGTACGTTTCTCTTTCTAAGCCCCCCTGGTGCTGCCAAGTATAGTTAAAAGATTCAAGGCATGCTTTCACTGATGCGCCTACAATCTACTGTTTATGTTTTTAAATTTATTTAAAATTCGGAAATTATATTCACTGCTGGGCAGAAAATTCTTCTAATACTTTTATATAAACTTATGTTACATTTATTTAAAAAAAGTAATATTGACATGTATTTCAATAATATAAAAAATACGTTAAAAATTTAATATATTTTAAAAAATAAAATCCTTTTCCATAACCAACCTCCCTCAATAAGCTGTACCTTTTTATAAATAAGCCCCCTTGGTGCTGCCACAAATAGTTTAAGGTTTAAATGCATGTTTACTCATGGGTCCGTATTCAGCTTTTTAATTATTAAAATTTATATAAAATTCAGAAATTATATTCACTGCTGGGCTGAAAATTCTTCTAACCCTTTTATGTAAACTTATGTTACATATAATTAAGAAAATATTAGTATTGAAGTCTATTACTATAAAAAAAAATTAAAAGTTTAGTATATTTTCAAAATATAATCCCTTGCCAGAAAAAACTTTTCTCCATAAACTGTTCGTTTCTCTTACTAAGACCCCTGGTGCTGCGAAGTATAATTAAATGACTCAAGGCTTGTTTTCACTCATGAGCCTATACTCTGCTGTTTATTTTTAAAATTTATTTAAAATTCGGAAATTATATGCACTGCTGGGCAGATAATTCTTCTAATACTTTTATATAAACTTATGTTACATTTATTAAACAAAAAAGTAATATTGAAATGTATTACAATAATATAAATATTACATTAAAAACTTAACATATTTTAAAAATAAAATACCTTGCCAGAACCAAACTCCCTCCATAAGCTGAGCTTTTCTATAACTAAGCCCCCTGCTGCTGCCACATATAGTTGAAAGTTTAAAGTAATGTTTTCACTCATGACTCAATATTCAGCTTTTTAATTATTAAAATTTATTTAAAGTTTGGAAATAATATTCTCTGTTGGACTGAAAAATCTTCTAAAACTTTTATATAAAATATGTAACATTTATTAAAGAAAAAATAATTTGGAAGTTTATTATTATAATATAAAAATAACATTAAAAATTTATCATATTTTAAGAATAAAATCCCTCGGAAGAACCAATCTGTCTCCATAAACTGTTCTCTAACTTAGCCTACCTGGTGCTGCCACAAATAGTCATATGTTTAGAGTCATGTTTTCAATTATAAGCAAAATATCTGCTGTTTAAATTTTAAATTCCTTTAAATTTTTGAAATTATATTCACTGCTGGGCTGAAAATTTTTCGAACACTTTTATAAAAACTTATATAACATTTATTAAAGAAAAAATTAATATTGAAGTGGGGCATATGGGCCACTACACAGAAACTCATTTTTCTCCTAAATAATATATTATATAATAAAATGAATACCACAGTTAGTCTAGGAATGTAATTTACTAATAAAGAAACCATTTATTTGTATATTCTTTGGGCATTTCTTGAAATATACGGGAATTTTGAAATCTTTCTAAACGAGAAACAGAAGTCACCCGCACTGTATGGGCGCAATACACAGAAACTCACTTTTCTCCTAAATTATATTTTATATAATAAAATGGATACCACAATTAGCCTAGGAATGTAATTTACTACTAAATGAAACCATTTATTTGTACATCCATTGGGCATTTCTTAAGATGTACGGGAATTTTAAATCAATCTAAGCGAGAAACAGAAGTCACCCGCACCATTTGGGCACACTACACAAAAACACATTTTTCTCCTAAATTCTGATTTATATAATTAAATGAATACCACAGTTAGTCTAGGAATGTAAATTACTACTAAATGAAACCATTTATTTGTATATAAATTGGGAATTTCTTGAGATATATAGGAATTTTGAAATCAATCTAAGCGAGAATCAGACGTCACCTTTACCTTTTTCATATTCCTTCCAGTACCATAAATTTCTATAATGCATTATACACTTCCTAAGCTTATTTATTTTTTAAAAAATTTCAATAGCATATAATTTGCCATGCTTTTTTAGATTAAGAATTAAGAAATATTATTTTTGTGGTACGTTTTTGAATTTTGATTTGAATAATTTTAATTGTCTAAATTACATATTATCTAAATTTGAAAAATCATTTTTATATTCTAAAATATGGAGACTAAATAATTTTATATATTTTGATTGATTGTTTGCAAATTATTCTTCAATTCACAGAAGAAAACTGTTAGCCTAAACGGTGAAAATTCTTTAAATTTTAGATAATTAATATTATTTTCAGACCGTATTATTTAAATCTGAATATTTGATTCCAAACAAAGCTTATCAACGAGATGTTACGAAATAGAACAAAAAATTTCATGATGTTAAGATTTATGCTTTGACTAAGTTTTATATCCCTCGATTTATTTTCATATTTTTAATTGTTTTTATAAATAAATATAATGAGTAATAAACCTTCAAAGCATAATTATAGCATTTATTTGCAAATATTTTCATGTCACATGCATAAAATAAAATATTTGGAAGTGTTTTCAGTAAGGGTATACATGATACTAATATTTAAGCATAATTTACATTTTATTATAAATGTATATGTATCTAATGAAATAATGCTATAAATATTAGTTTTCTATGGAGATAATTTCATTATTAAAAATTTAAATACAGTTAAATTTTAAAATTTATTTTAAAATTTTAAAATATTAAAATTTATTTTAATATTTTAAAATAAAATTAAAATATTTAAATTTATTTTAATATTTTAAAATTTAAAGTTTTACATTTTAAAATCAAGTGTGAGTGAATTTAGTTCATTTTATAATATTATTTTTTTCTTACTTTCAACAAAAAATGATTTAAGCTTTAATATTTTATTTACATAAACACATATTTTGTATAACTAAGATTTCCGATTTTTCGTTAATCATTAATAAAAATATATATATGCATTTAAAATGATAACTCTAGAAGCAAGTTATTTAATTTATAAAATAAAATTAGGTTCACTGTGAAATTAGTTAAAATCTGAGAAATTACAAGGATACGTTCAAAAATCATTACAAAATTGCTTAAAATACTAAATTCATTCAAATGTTTAGAAAAATAACATTCAATTTATTACAAATTTAATCCATTCTAATTTCAAGAAAATTTTTTAACTTTTTAAAATTTCATATTTTTGAATATTTAAATTATATACATTCCTCATATTTTTTAACCTTGTCACTAACTCACGTATTAATATAATCTCATATTGTCCAGTTTCTAATTAAATTATAAACAATATATATATATATATATATATATATATATATATATATATATATATATGTATATAAATAAATGTACAAATAATGTAAAAAAAATGTACTGATAAGAAATGTAATGAAAATTACTAATGTATATATTTTTTTATAAATCGCAATAATTAGAGAGTCTTCAACTATGAAAATCTAAATGTGAATAAAATAGGTTTCGGTTTGTTTGTCGCTCAACGGTCATTTTTTGCACACGAGGGCTAATTAGACCGGGACGTACGGCTTAAAGTGGATTCCGAACCACTACAAACATCCATGCCCATGGTGGGATTCGAACCCACGAACAGTTGAACCGAAGGCAAGAGCGCTAACCATTCGGCTGCCAGCTCGGCAAGTGAATAAAATAGAAAAGTAAAACTGTTGCTTTCTTGAAATACTTTCGATTTCCGCTCACATTAGTTAAATCAACCATGACCGTTCAGTAAGTAAGTTCCCAAGCCACGATTTCACGGCAATCCATCAATTCGGGGGTTGAATTTAAAGCACTGCAGTGAAGCCAGCTGCCTCTACCAAGGGGCTCGGAATAGCCGGAATACGCACAGAAATTTTTGCCCGATTGTTACTCGGGATAGCCGGTTAAGGGGTTAAAATTCGAATATTTGATTCCAAATAAAAATTATTGAAGAGATATTACGATATATAATTAACGTTAATTTCATCATGTTAAGGATTATGTTTTAAATGTTTTATATCCCTCGATTTATTTTCATATTTTTAGTTGTAAATAATGACGATATTACGATATATTATTATATTTAGTTATAAATAAATATAATAAATAATAAACTGCGAAAGTATAACATTAATTTGCAAATATTTCCTTTTAAAATATTTGTTAGTGTTTTGTATGCACCCTGCTGATACCTGAGCATTGTTCCCATTTTTTATAAATATATATCTTATGAAATTTTGCCATAAATATTATTTTTCAATGAAAATAATTTCACTATGAGGAAAAATTTAAATATATTAATTACAGTTGAATATTAAAATTTTATTTCAAGTTTTACCAATCATTTTAAAATCAAGTTTGATAGAATTTTACTATTACAAAGTTATTTTTTTTAACGTTCAACGAAAAATGATGTCAGCTTTATTATTTTATTTACATAAAAACGTATTTTTTAAAACTAAATTTTCCATTTTTTGTCTATCATTTATAAAAATATATAATCATTTAAAATTATAAGTCTACTATCAAGTTATTTAATTTTATATAAGATTTATTGTGAAATTATTTAAAACTTGACTCGCAAGGATTAAATTCGCATATATAATCTAATTTTAATGTTGTTGTTGTCGTGTGCCAGCTAGGCTAGCAATATGGGGTGCGCTGCTCCACTTTTCCAACTGAACCATAATTGGTGTGGAGTCCGACTTCCTCAGTACACACATGCCATAGGGACCCGTTTATAGGGTAGGCAACCATTCACACCTAATTCATACAAGGAAAGGATAGATAGAGAAAGTAGACCCATTCCCGAACCAGGATTCGAACCCAGGACATCCTTGTCCGCAGTCAGGCACGCTGACCACTAGACAAGTTGGGTGGCAGGTTTTAATCTTAAAATATACATTTTTTTGTTTTTTAAAATTTTAATGTTTACGTTTCTTAGAGAAAAATAATTATAATAAATCTTTTGACGTAATATGTTCATGTTTGTGCTTTGCGCCATAAAACTCAACCAACCAACGTCTTTAAGGAGTATTGGATAACTTGATTGATTATTGTTGGGTGGCAAAAGGCTTAGAAAAAATGGTTTTAGCTTTCTGAATATATAGTTATTGGATTAAGTGTCAGAAAATTTCATTTTCTTTCAAAGTTTTTTTCTCGCATTTTTCTTTTTTTCTAAACCCAAACAACTACATTTTCAAATAAGTGTTAGATTTGAATTTGATTGGATTTTCTGAGCTTATGTACACGAGGAATACCGCACTGAAAATTCAGCTCACCTGTTGCTGCAATTCAAAGAAGAAACTGAGGTTTCCGAGTCTATTTATGATACACCCTCTACATGCATCCGAGATCGTATTCAAGCGTTTCTGTTGCTTCAGTATTAAAGGAAATGCACGGAATAAAATCTTGGTAAACAGTAGAATTTTGCTTTCTGGATACTTATTTGACTCGAGTACACTTAATTTGACGCTCTAAATGACTACTTTGCAGACAAAATCTTATTTTAAAAAATGTAACAGTTAATACCTTACTCATTTTTCTTTTTATTTAAAAATAAAAAATAGTAATAGTAAATAGTTCTTAGTAATTGGCTTCTTGTAGGCGACAAGATCAGCAACTCTATCCTGCTTAAATTAAAACTCATTTCACTTAATCATGATGTTCACTTGCAATGGATACCTTCACATGTGAATCTCCACGGGAATGAAATGGCCGATAATCTTGCTAAGGAGGGTTGCAGGATTTCAAATACTCCCTCTTCCACACTTACTTTTCTGGAGTTATACTCCCGGGAAAAATCAAAAATCTCGGAGGAGTGGAAAACACCCCCACCCATAATTGGTACAAGGGATCAAAACCGGGTTTGTCCCTTGACCTCCCGTGTGACAGACGTACCCGGACTGTTCTCTCAAGACTTGCTAGCGGTCATATTAAGTGCCTCACTTTCAACGAGGGCAGGAAAACTTTCGTCACCTGCACCAAGTGCCAAAATCATCAGGCTTCTCCTGAGCATCTTTTGGATTGCATGGGTCTCTCTAGGGAGGATCTCTTTAGCAATCCTCTCTTAGTCTTCGACTTCCTTACAGTCAACGAACTCGTGGATCTAGTCTGACTCCGTCAGACACGGAGGATAAGCAACAACAACAAAAACACTCATTTTTCTTGTTCAATATTTTCAGTATTTAATGGCTTTTTCATTAAACATATTTCTAAAAATGTTTATTTCTTGTAAGATGTAGCTCATTTAATGCTTACCTAACACTAATTAAATCTGCTTTATCACCAAATAAAATATTTAATTGTATCGAAGAAAAATCTTTTTTGAAATTTTTAAATAAAAAGAATTTTTAAATTTTATATCAGAAAATCATACCAACTTTTTGTTTCAAGGAGAAAATACATTTATTAATGTAGTTTTTAATGAATTTATTTGTTTCAAAATTTAAATGCTGAAGATAATGCAAACTGAAATTTAAAATAACATATAACAATAATTAATTAATTTACAAGTGTGATTTTCAATTGCTTGTTACTCAGTACGAGGGCGTAGTTTGCAGAGAGGCGCCAAATTATTTCAAAGATAAACAAAATTTTTCAGAAAATTTCAATCTTAGTTTTATGTTAATATAAATTTTATTCAGAGAAATAAATTTTACGTTTTATAATAATTGTGTCATGCGTCCAGAAAAAAAATAAATAAAAGATGTGGAAAAGAGAAGAGTTTGTTGATAATAAATGAGGAACAGCTATATAAACAGCTTCATTCGGAAGCTTGCCATAAAGAAAACTCTTACTCTTATCTAATTGTGGCCAATAAATATTATAAATTCGTTTGACGAGAACAAAAATATCGACTGTGCTTTAGGCATCGTCAAGTTAACTTCCGTGCAGAAGAGTGGCAAGCTCCGCGTGAACCCCCGGATGCCACGCTAAGTAACGCAGTTGTGTGTGGGTGGGTGGATGTGGGTGTGTGCCCGTCTCAATAGCCCGTCACAACTTCTGTAGTGTTTCAGTTGGTGTTAATTTGAAATACGTATCCACAAAAACTGTCGTAAAAGTCTCTGTTTAAAAAATATATACATTGTATAGTAAGTATTTGATTTTATTTTTATTTATTTTAATTTTTAGAAGCATAATATTTTACCTTTAACGAATTTTTAAATAGAGAAATCAAATACCCGAATTCAACCAAATGTGCAAGAACACTATGGTCACCGTTTCTAAAGCTAAAGCTGCCGCCCAACTTATCCAGGGGTCAGCGTGCCTGACTGCGGATAAGGAGGTCCTGGGTTCGAATCCCGGTTCGGCTATGGATGTACTTTTTATCTATCCTGTCTTTGTCCTTTTCTTGTATGAATGAGGTGAGAATAGTTGCTTACCCTATAAACGGGTACCTATGGCATGTGTGTAGAGCAAAGTCGTACTTTCACCTTCATGGTGCTCTGATCCAAAGGAAAGACACTCCCTATTGACCCAAATTCGCACAGCCAAGGCATAGCGAGCTTGGCTTGTCCAAGTGTCATTAGTAATAACAACAACAAAGCTAAAGCTGAATGTGTTGATGATTTAGTGCTGGTTAAAAAAATCGTTTTTATGTAACACAACGGGGAGACTTAAATTAAATTGGAACTTAACATAAAATCTCAGTATAGGAAATGTAAGGACCTCACTTACTAAAATATTATTATAGAAAAATCTTTAATAAAATTATTAAAGATAATTTTTAATTTCTTACATATTAAATATTTTGAAAATTTACTTACTGTGTTTCGTTAATATTTTCCTTAGGATTTATTCTTAAAACATATCATTAAGGTTCTTAAGAGAACAACTCAATTTTTTAGTATGAGAAACAATGTATATGTTACATAGGGGGCGCATAAGAATTTTAGAAAGGCTTAGTTGGGGCATGGCACAAAAAAGGTTGGGAAACACCGAGTTAGATTATCGGCTTTGATTCTTTTGATCCGTTCCTTTTTAAGCTTCATACTTTGCTCAAAGTTTGTAATATTATTTTGTACTACAAATCTTATTTTGGTAAATAACGAAAATATCTTAATTTTTTCATATAAAATTCCTGGAATATTAAATTGGTCAGTTCTATTTTTATGCACATGTAAGGTTTTCATTTTTGTATTAAGTTATTTGCTAAATTATTTGTGTTAATGTTATAGGGTAATTTTTGGATTTATTTACTCAGGAAGATTACAGAAGAGTAAGCAAGATAATGAAATACACCTTATTGAATTTTGTGAATACGTCAAGATTCACAGTGCCCTTTATGAGTCCTAATTGTTATATAGGTTATCTAAGTCAAACTGTATACTATAAAAGACATAACAATATTTTTTTATTCCAACGGCGGGCACTTGAGGATTGAACCCTATGCCACAACAAGGCCAGAAACTGCTCCTCATTTATCGTTACCCAGCGGGCACCTATAAACCAAGTCACGGAGGCGAGTAGCGTTGCCCGCGCCATACCACCACAAACCCGTTTATAGGGTGGGCCACATTCATACAACATCACAGAAGAAAGGACAGAGAAGGGAAAGAAATATCCATGCCCGAACCTGGATTCGAACCCAGGACCCACAGCTAAAGAGTCAGGATCGCTAACCACTCAGCCATCGGTCGGTGATAACAATAATATTAACATAGCAAATAAGTTTGTTTTCCTCAAAATATTAAAAAAATTTGTTAGTAATTTTAATTTTCTTTTATGATTAAAAAATTCGGAAATTTAATCCTATTTTGACTAAAAAACTAAACTCCATGGCACGACAGCCCATGTGGACCAAGGTCTACAGTGCCCATAACTGTTTTCATGATCGAGGGCCTTGGGGTGCGAAGCATATGTCCCAGTTAGATGGTCAGCCTAACGTAAGACCTCCAGTGTTTAGTTCCCAAGCATGCTTGGTACTCAATTAATCGACCCACTGAAGGGATGAAAGGCTGAGTCAATCTTCTCCAGCCCGAGGATCGAACCTCGGATCTGTGTCATGGGATCGTGAAACGTTGCCACTAACCTATTTTGACTACAATAACGTAATAAAAAATTATTCGCAAAAAAGAAAATTTGGTATAACTGTAATATTATTAATGAAAACTTATAAGAAATTAACTGTACTTACAGTAACAGAAAAATCAGATATGGCCATTACAGTACAAGAGAAAGTAGAAGCGCTTGCAAACTCCCTCCAGGAACAATTCCAAGAAAACACAACCGACGATAACACAAGTATTCGTAATGAATCCTATGTTAACTTTCTCGTTAGCTCCTACTTCCGTCACAATAATTTTACCACCCAGGATACTCAGACAATCAATGCCTCAGAGGTGGAAGAGGTGATACAAAAACTAAAATCCAAAAAGATTCCGGGCTACGATCTTATAACTAACAAGGCAATCAAGCAAATCCCGGTTACTGCAGTATGTCTACTCACTGACATAATCAATGCCATAATTAATATTGGACATTTTCACACACTTTGGAAAAAGGCAGTAGTCATTCCGATCTACAAACAGGGAAAAAATAGAAATCTACCCTCCAGTTACAGGCCAATATCCTTACTGCCAGCGATGGCCAAAATAGCTGAAAAGTTCATTCTGAATAAACTGTTAGGTTTTGATGCCCAGATGAGCATCATAATCCCTCAGCAATTTGGTTTTCGGAGGAAACTATCCACATCCCACCAATTACTCCGGGCAGTGGAGAAGATAGCAAAAGGTATTGCTACCAAAAAATCTACTGGAGGAATTTTTCTTGACATAGAAAAAGCTTTTGACCGTGTCTGGCATCAAGGCTTAATATTCAAATTAATTACTTACAACTTCCCTTCCATTCAGATCAAACTCATAAGAAACTACCTAACTAATAGAAAATTTACCGTAAGGTTTGATAAAGTTTACTCCCAGGAAAAGCCCATATTAGCAGGGGTCCCACAGGGATCACTGCTGGGCCCATTCCTTTTTAATGCCTTCATCAATGATATTCCGCAAAGCCCTAATACTACGCTCTGCCTGTTTGTTGATGGCACTGCCATATTAACCACAAATGGCAATCACAAAACGCTACACCAACACCTATCAGAACACCTGAAGGTAATAGAAGAATGGCTTGTTAAATGGAAAATAAAGGTAAATCCGACCAAGTCCCAGGCAGTTCTTTTCACAAGAAAAATGTTTCCGTGTTAATAGGTCAAATTAGCGGGAAGAGAAATTCCCTGGGCTACTAGGGTTGATTACCTTGGACTCACTATTGACAGGAGACTAACGTGGAAAGCCCATATTACTGAAATCAAAAATAAATTCATAACAGCTAAAACTACCCTTTATCCCCTGCTACACCCGAAGTCAAAACTCTCGCTAACAAATAAATTCCTAATATATAAAGCCTACCTCAGACCGATAATAACCTATGCTGCTCCAATCTGGGGAGGAGCAGCTGATTCAAATATCAAAGTCTTAGAAGCCCAGCAAAGCAAAATACTTAGACTAATTACTGACTCAGAGTTTTACTTTAGAAATCACCAAATGAGAGAGAACTTGGGAATCCTGCCCCTAGCCTGCTACCTTAAATTTCTTGCATTTAATTTCTACCATAAATTATACACAATCAACAATAGTGAGATTCAGGGTATTGAACTTTACAGTCCTTATGACCTAACGCATTTCCATAGGCCCAGAGCAGTGTTGAGAGTAAATACCTCTCAATAATATCTCCATTTATTCAAATAATTCCAAACGGAAAAGAATGAATAATAATAATTAATGGAAATCATATCTCTACCTAAATAAAATCCTGTAAGAAACCACATTGTAAATAAATCGTGTGGATCCTGTAAATATCTCAGTTTTATGTAATCTTAAACAACTTTGGATATGTATCATTCTTTGTCCTCCATTGTAAATATTCTAACGGAACTTTGTGTTTATCAAGAATTACTGTCATCAACCTGTGTTCAACCTGTCATCAACTCCTTTGTAAATATTTTAACGGAATGTGTGTGCTTCAAAGAATTATTGTAATCATTCTGTGTATTCTCCTTATATTTTCCTTCGTAAAAAATTTTATAGGAATTTTATGTGTACCAAGAATTATTGTCATCATTTGAGTGTCTAATACTAGGATTACTCAATTACTTAGTCCAAAAACACAAGTCATGCAGAGTGCATCCAGTGGGAGCACTTACCTCTATATTTTTGCATTATTCATTATTGTATCTTTATTTCTGATTTTTTAATTACCAGGCCAAGACTACCCAAGGACTCTAATTCATTAGAAAACGAGGTACATGGCCGGAAGGCTACAGACCTCCCTCAATCCCAGACAAAAAAAAATGAAAAAACAAAAATCAGGTTTTACCTAAGATATCAAGAAGCGATATAGAAAGATCATTTTCAGTTGTTACTAAGATTTGGTGAAATTATATGTTATCTGTTGTTCCAAATTATCTGTTGTTAAAAAAACTTTGTATTTTAATCTCAGCCGTTAGTGTAGCCTTTTTGTCTAGTGTCGCGTTATACTCGTGAGAAAATGTCTGCTGAAACAGGTTTCCTATTGGAGGTTTCCTTTGTACAATTGTGTGTTGAAATTGTGTTGAAAAAAGAAATTGTGTGTTCGACACCAAACTGATCTTCCAAGAAAGGGGAAAATTTTTCATAAAATAGCATTACAGTAAGCCACGTAGAGAATAGTCTTTCAGGAATTGAAATGGAGGGCTTCGAGAACTAATTACCACCAAATTCTAGGAAAAACCCAAACTTTCTATCCTTTTTATGTTCACACAGTTATAGTGTTTCATTTCTTCCGAAACATCGCTTCATCGGAAACAAAAATGCAGACTTTTGAAAATCTGGAGTTTTGACTTGTGAAATATTATACCGTAATTTGTATTTTCTATCAGAATTCTTTTGCTAGTATTCTTTCGATTTGAATATTTATTTCATATTTTGGCTGGTATAAATATTTGCTAATTGTTTGTAGAGAACTTTGAAAATTATATAAATGCCTAATTACTTAATACCCAAAACTGTTCATCCAAAAGTAATTTATTTAATGTTTAAATGCCCCTATTCGGAGAATTATTATTTATTTGACTCGCGTAATTTTGGTGGCCCCACATCAGCACTTTATACCGAAAAATTATTTTTTCAAATGGTAAAAGTCAAAAATCTGTGTAAATGTTTTTCTTTCTCTTTTTAATTTTTTTTCTTTTTCAATTATTTTTTCTTTTTTCTATGCTTAAATATGCAGAACATATTTTTAACTACTTCAATTTATATAAAATAAATCCTTTAACTCGAAAAAAACCCTTCAAGAAATTTATAATGAAATCGTATACTTATTTCACATTCTACACCGCGAAATTTTAAAAATCAAGATCGTCCTCAAAATGATATAAATTTATTTTAAGAAACAAAAATTTATGCCATTGCATGAACAGCACCTCAAAAATGATTCTTAATAAATACAAATCCTGATTTTAACAAATATTAATGCTGATTTGAATAATAAAATCTATCTCAATATCCCAAAAAAATAGTTCCACTAAATGGCCCAAAAAATAAAAAAATCTTCACTGCTACGACAACGGTTTTTCAATTTTGTCAGTGTCCAATCGAGGAATGTGCTTGAACCCCGACGCCACCTAGCGGGCCTTGAATTATCTGCGAGTCGAACTCTTGCAAGTCGAAGGCTTGCAAGGACTTCTGAATATGTCCTGAGGATGATGGAGTAGACAAAATGGTCCTTCAAGGTAGCAGTATTTTTGCACCTTTTGGATTTTGATAGTTTGACTGCTTTCTTGTAGCTCATCGTCTTCACGATATTCACACTCTGAGAATTTTCTTCAGAATTAGATCATTAGTTGAATTTGATTCAGCAGTTCCGCTGGGTAAATCGGCATCCTTCTGAAAATCAGTGATTCGAAGGAAATTCACAGATCCCGAAATATCACTGAGTGGTATGTTTAATAGCTGGACTGATGCCAATTGATGCTGCATTTTTTTAAACAAAATACTTAATAGATGTTGAAAATTGTTAACTTACTGTACAAATGTTGCACCTTATAATTAAATATGCATTTAAAATGTGTGCGAATAAATTATGCCTCTAAAAGATCCATATGAACAGAAAATTTTTATAATGATGTGCATTAATAGAACTTAAATCTTATTTTCTAATATTCTGTGAGAAATTAGTTACGAATTATAAGGTAAACAAAAAGTTCTTGAAATTTTCACGTTACCGTTAAATGAAATGAGAACAAATATGCAAATTAGTGTATGACATGATTGAGACACCAGTCAGTGGAGAGTAGGAATACCAATCGTTGTAAAAGTAGTCAATCACGCATATTCTTTAGTTGTAGGTCATAAAGTAGTCAAGAGAAACGGACATGTTAAAGGAGCACGCTTAGTGTTGTGTTACGACTTCAGTGTAAGCTTATAAATTTTTGTGTGTGTGCATGAAGTCGCAAATTATGTTAAGCATTCGGGGATGAGGCTGTGACAGAATTTAAGGCAAGCTATAAGTTTCATCAAATTCAGGTCGGGAGATTTGTCCCTCTGATGAAATTGGTTGTATATGACCACAGGCCTCGAATGATAAACACTGCTGTTCAGAAAAACAGTCCAATGTGTAGTGAACTTGCTAGACAATTAGTGTAATTGAATGTTTTTTCAAATTATTTTTCCATATTCTTTTGAAGATACATATGCAGTATATTAGCTGAATTATGTGTTTGTTGTTAATATAAAAGTCAAGAAGAGTTATTGTTAGAAAAATGAATGTTAGAAATTAGGGATCATTAGAAATTGTTAGAAATTAGGGAATCAATTTTAATATGGTGTCAATACTAAAGTATATTTATCTTTGCCAAAACAGTTTATTGTAAAATATTCTATGAGCTTTCACATGTTTAATTCAAAACAGGAATTCAGATTTCAAAGACCACATTCCAATATTGGCAACATTTAAGAAAACCCAAAGTTTTACTGCAATATAATTGATTGCACAACTGAAGACCTAATGGCAGAGAATGGATGCCGATGTTATTACTTCGAAGACTAACATAATTTCAAGGACATAATTTTCATTAAAATTCATGTTTTAATCTAACAATCGATCTCTTATAATTACAAGCTAGTTTAATCACAAAATTCATTAAAAAATGAACATTAATAATTAAGAATATTTTAATTTTTAAAATTATTTATGCATTTTTAAACTATTTTTTAAAATAATTTATAATTATAATTTATGAATTTTATTATAATTTAGAGATTATCAAATATAGATATTTTATCTGACAGGTTCTGTGCAGCTCTGACTGTGGTAGTCTTGCAGTCTGCAAAGTGGTCCTCTGCACTGAAAATATATTGGATGGAAATTTCTGCTAAGTGTCAAGTAAATAAGAATTTCTTTTAAAGTTTTATTTTAGAATTGTTTTAATATTGAATCAGAAGATGATAATCAAACATTTGTTTTAAAATTTCATATGTGGATGGCAGGACATATTTTTTGTTGTGATTGTCACTTTTAATACATTAATGTCAATCTCTTAATAACTGAAGCGTGAACATGTTTGATAATTCAGGTAAAAATGCCCCATGATAGAATAACATAAATTCAATATAGCTCATTCGTTTCTGGCCTGTTTAAATCTAAAAATATTAAATTTAGTTCTGTAAAAGAACTATTAATAGAAAATTTATTAATATGACTAGGGCTTAATCAAAAATTAAAATTATATTCATTATTCATTATTGAAAAATGAAATTTTGTGAGATGTACAAACTCCACATAAAACTCTTTATTGAAACGATTTCAATGCGAATTCTTTTTTACTTATGTAATGAGTCTAAAACACTATTAGAATAAGTTTCATTTTTAAAAGAATTTCAAAATTTTATTGGAGAGTTTAAATCATAACAATTGACTGTTAAGATTTCAATATTGTATTGATCAGAAATTTGTTCCTATTTACGATACAATGGATCCTTTCAATTTTTAACTTACTTGCAATTAGGTAAAATTGTCACTTAAACAATGAAATTAACTTATACTTATGGCAGGCATCTGTTGAATCTGAATTTTTAGTGAAAAACAATTTGATGGTGAAATATTTAAATAAACAATTGTTACTAAGAGCTTCATTGATCACATCCGGAATATGAGTTTTCAATAATATAATAATCATAAAAGACCTATTTAGTTTTGCTGCTAGCCAAGAGTATAAATTTATATTAGTTTAAAACAGCAAAAGAAAATGCAGCCGATAACAAAGGGCAAGTAAAAAGCACTTGAAATTGATAAACTGAAAAATTAATTAACTAAAATTAATTAAACTGAAATTTTAAAAAATCTAAAATTAACTGTTTTATAGAATGCATAACTCGGTAATGTAAAGAATAATGATTATCTTACTAAAGCATTTTCTGTTATATGTGTAAATTCATTAGTTTTAAAAAAATGTCTTGTGTATATAATATTCATCAGAAGTTTTGTCTCACTACCTGTTTGCAAAATTCAATTGAAAATTAAAATTTTTATTCAGTATTTTAATTAATAATTAGAGAGAAAAATCTATTAAAATTTAGAAATTAATATCAAATGTCAAATTTAAGTCGTAACTTTATTGTAAGATAGGGAAGGCTAAATTGTATTAAACAAATACTGAAGAGTAAGCAAACTCTTCTTTACTACATAAATTGGGACATTTCTTTCTAATAAAAGTGTTACATTTTGAAATTAAATTATTCACACCATTTATTAATAAACTTATTCAGTGAAAAATATTTAGTGCATAATTCATAATACCTGGAATTCAAACTTTGTATATGTATTCATATAAGTCTAAACAGATGAACTTTGTCTGAAAATATTAATGCCAATTATTTTAAATTAAGTCTAAATTAGAAATTGTTTGTTCTTTAAATCACTCTTGGAAATGCCACAAAATTGAGTAAACATAAATTTTTTTTATGCAAGTGTATATTGAACACAATTATTGCTAAGTAAATGCTTGTGTCTGCAGACATAATGCCTAATTTGCATTTAGAAATAAAATACATTTAAAATAACCCAGAACAATTCTAGTATTGAACCAAATATCATTTTATAAAACTCTGATGATGATGGGTAGGGAATAACACTTTAAAAAATGCACATTAGTGTTAAAAAAATTAAAACGTTCTGAAAAAATAGGGTGAAGATTTTTATGTTTAAAACTTGTGTGCAAAAAATTGTGAACTCTTTAGTACCAAATTTTAAAAATTTTATAACTTAAAAAATTCTAGGCCAGATTTTAAATTTTCAGATCAATCAAAATGTACTTCTAAAAACAATTATTGTGAGAAGAAATCTGAAAAACACGAAAATTCTCATTAATATTCCATAAAATTTATTTGCTATGGTTTAATCTAATCTTAGTTTTAAGAAAAATATTTTATGTTTCCATTTTATGACTCTTGAATTAAGCAAAATTAAAAGCAGCTGAAACCCTGTGTAGGGATTAGTAAATTAGTATTTTTCTTCATCACTTTAGAGATAGAAAAATATGGGGAAGTTCAGTAATTATATGGAGTATAATAAACATATATATATATATATATATATATATATATATATATATATATATATATATATATATATATATATATATATATATATAAATATATATATATATATATATATAATATATATATATATATATATAAATATATATATATATATATATATATATATATATATATATATATATATATATATATATATATATATATATATATATATATATATATATATATATATATAAATATATATATATATTATATATATATATATATATAAATATATATATATATATATAAATATATATATATATATATATATATATATATATATATATATATATATATATATATATATATATATATATATATATATATAAATATTTATAATTAGATGTTGTTTTTTAAAGTATGTGTCTTTCATTTTATGGCGGAAAACCAAAATAGTATGTATATAGTTACTATTAATTTGTTTTTTAATAGTAGTATGTTAAAGGAATTATTTTCTTAATGTTTTTTTTATATTAAACATAGAGAATGTTAGCTATTTATTAATATAAAATGAATAACAAAATTTGTAAATATATATTCACATAAAAAAATCAATGTGCATACTTGTAACTGTCAAACTACTTGTAAAGAATTGTTACTGTAATTGTGCATTTTAAGAACTGTTAACTTATTTTTCTGCCATGTCTGTAATTGTTTATACTTGGATCAAAGCAAATAGTTAGTTATATGATATACAAGTATTAGAAAATGTTATACTATAAAGAATGTAATGTGCAATAGGAAAGGACGATTTTGTGACAGCAATGAAATTTTGTATCAGTTACTAAATCATTGCGATTTTGGTGTTGATTGATTAAAATAAGACATCATGCTTAAATCATAGTATTTATTTTTATATTGTGTGTGTAAACACTATGCACAAATTTAAATTGTGTGTACCATTTTTAACTATCAAATTTCATATATATATTGATTATAAAAATGTTGTGTATAAATATATAATCATTTATTAATAAATGATTTTAAATGTATTATATTTCTTAGTTAAAATATAATTTCTGAATAATATAATTTCTTCTAAAAAGAAAATTTTTGGCAAACTATTTTACTATGCTATTTTACATCTCAAAACTTTTGCACATAATTTAATTATGTGCAATAAGAAATAGAAGTTTTCAAACCACAGACATATTTTGTATCAAATACTAAAATTTAAAATATTTCATTTTTAATGACTGTGTAAAGAAGCATCTCGCTCATTAATTTTTTTCATAATACTTATGCCATGTTTAAGTTCATATTCTATCACGGTTATCTATGCAATTAATAAAATGCTTTTCATAATAAATTTAGAATGAAAATAAACATAAATTGACAGGAACATAGCTTTGATTACCTTCTACTTTTTACTAACATTTGAAATTTTCCTCTTTCCTATCTTCTATTTTTATTTCAAAGTTATTTTCCTGCTGTAAAAAAAGATAGTCGTAACACTTTACAAAAACTTTACATTCGTCAAGTTTAATAAACATATCTGTACATTTTATTAAATTGTTCGTCATGCATGCAAATAAAAGATTTAATGCGAGACATTTCAAATTGATATGAGGAAAATGCACTACTTATCAAAAATCATCACATTTTTCGAAAATTTATGATGGTGCATTAAAAGTTCTTAGCATCTACATTTCATTAACTTCATTTAGCATCGTTTTGATAGTATATAATCTATAGCTGTGTAGCTCAAATATCAAGGAAATATAAATTTCGTCACAATTGTGTGTTTATAATGTGTTTTAAAACAATTGTGGTGTATGTAATTATGTATTAATAAACTTTATTACAATTGCTTGTTTTATTATTTTTAAACTCATTCACACATGTTTCAATTTAAATCAATTTTCTTCTTTAATGTGTAATGTAATAATAATATAAAGTAAGCAGATTGAAAGATTCGAATCGTATCAACAGAGATACTAAATAAATAAAAGATATCAACACAGATACTAAAAAATATTAAAATGAATATACAGATATTTTTTTCTTAGAATATGTCTTGTGAAAATATTTGATATACACAAAAACTTTTGTCATAAGTTTTACTAAAATACCTCTCACAACTTGGCTCTTATGCAGCAGATAAGATTTCACAAATAGTGACGCTCAATTTGCTTAAAGAACTATTTTTTAAATTTATTCTCGATCAACAACAAGCGATTTTATGAATGTTTCTTGGGCAAGCTGCTTTCTAACTTCCCCAGCCGAGCTGGCAGCCGAATGGTTAGCGCTCTTGCCTTCGGTTCAACAGTTCGTGGGTTCGAATCCCACCTTGGGCATGGATGTTTGTAGTGGTTCGGTATCCACTTTAAACCGTAAGTCCCGGTCTAATTAGCCCTCGTGTGCAAAAAATGACCGTTGAGCGACAAACAAACCAAACCAAACTTCTAACTTCCCCTTGCAAAAATTCTGAATAACTGAAGTTATGCTTCAGTGTAAAGTAGAACTGTCAAAGAAAATGGTTTTACAAGGTTGCATATAACGACTATTTTTGAATTAGGCACACAACGATTCACAGTATATAATATACAGCAAGTAAGTCTGCTTCCGAAGCCAAGGTGGCCTACAGAATAGAACGTTCGTTCTCGTTATCGGAAGATATTGCGTTCGATTCTTGACCCACCCGAAGATCTGGCGGCTTCTAAATTGTGGACATTCACAAACTTTTGGAGCGATGACGGCTGCCTTACAATATAATGTACCATCATTTGTGTCCTTTGTAGTGCTAAAATAATGAAATCTCATTGGAATTGGTACTTCCTAATAAAACATTACACTTTTTGGCGAACTAAAATATTAATATCTTGTGGCAGATGAACTGAATAAAGTAGTCGACAATGTTGAAAGAGCAACCGACAGTTCAATTGTTTGTTTTTAGGAAATATTATCGCAGTGTGTTCTATGTTTTAACTGAGCAGGTGGTAGATAGGCCTCTTATTTTTTGCCGCAATAATTATTACAAAGTTCGTTAATATATTTTTTCAAACTTTCTTAGGAACAAAAAATGTCATTAAATTATTATCTGCAACTCCTTTGTATTTACAATTAATCCAAATTAACTTGTTTTTGATTATTTCGATGTCTGATTTTTTCTGAATACTATTTCCGAATCGATACCTGTTTTGTTTAAATTTATGTAATCTCGCCAAATCTGGCCGTCCAAATCCTTCGAGTTTTTCAAGGAGAAATCTAAATAAAAGCTACTATAATATAAAATTAAGAAATGAAATTGACACATAAAAATTTATATTTTTAAGTAATTTGATCAAACTATTAACATTTTTACTTTCTTCCTCCTTGTCGGGTTTCTTCTTTTCTTGGTAAGGAAAAGATCCAATTATAATTAATTTCATCTGCAAGTGAAAACATTGAATCAAAATCATTCGAATTTATACAACATGCAAAATATTTTCTTTTAAAATGAAGGTTTCCAAAGTCTTGGCTCACTATAATCCAGATTTAGATTGCTGAAGCCTTATCTATCAAATATATATGTATTTGAATGACTATTTGTGTAGCCTTATATATATTTTTCTATTATGATATTGAACATGCACTTGGCAGTTTATGAAGTAAAAAATCTAGGTGCTTCTCTCAAATGGGTATATCCTGAGGTGTAGCTTATTAATCTCAAAAACTCATGATATTAAAATTTTATTCTCTTATTTTTATGTTGTCTAATAGAAATTTCAGTGAACAGAATATGATATAACTTATATATTTATAATGTTAGTTATAAATATTTAATAATAATAATAATTTAATTTACATAAAAATAATTTTATTAGAAATGGGATAAATATTATGTATCTTAAACACATTCATTCATTTTATTCGAAACTAAATTTTTTGCAGGTTATAGACGTTTCTTATTGATTAAAAAAGCGAAATTTCAGGATTTCCGAAGAAAATATTTTACTTTGGCCTTTTAATTATATTCTGATAAATTTTCATAATGGTATTTCAGTTTTATGAAATCTCCTATTTTAGGAAGATATATTTATATTATTTTATAAAATAAAAAATTCCCAATTTTTATTTATAAAAGAAAATTTAAAGTACTAAAAATACATTGATTATTAAATAAAACAAGTTTTAATCTCTTATAGCAACTTTAATATCATGTCAAATAATATTTCAGTACATTAAAAAACTTCTACAAAAATTTTTACTTAATTAAAAATTTTAATATAATAAATAATTACATTTAGAGGATGAATATCAGTGGAAGTAATATTAACTACATTATTTTAAATATATTAGGCTTAATTGCTTAATCAATAATATAATTTTTCAATTCGCTGCTATTCATTTTATATTAGATATTTTTTTAATTTATATATTTTTAAATTACTTTCTCCGCAAAAAAATATTATTTAAATTTAGCGTTCATTTTTTAATTTGTTAATTGCAAATAAATGGCACAAAGAGGCAACAAAATTCTTCAAGAATTGCCCTCAGGTGCGGATAGTGATACAGAGGATTAGGTTCCTGTACAATTTGATCAACCTCAGTCTGATAGCGATGCTGTGTCAAATGCAAGGGATGATGATTTATCTCCTCCAGGACCTTTTTATGCAGCCCCAATACCTTACTTGGATACCTAAACAGACTGTACAGAAGCTTGTGCAGAGTAGTAGGCCTGCTTGTGGTGCACCCTGGACCACGCTAAATCTGCAACACAGGGATAATGCACATTGTTTTTTCAATCATATACAAAAGTATTTAAGCGTTTGCGTGCATCACTGCAATGCTCGCTTAGCCGTGCTTTTCACGGCCCAACGAGTACATGCGATATACGTGCTCGTTAAATCTGCGGAATCGAAAGTACTGTGGTCGGTCGTTGAGCAGTTACCATGGGTGCAATGGTCTGGAGAAATTTATTCCCCCTTCAGATCAATGCCAAAATTGAGGGAGTAGATCCTCTGGTGCTGCCATCTATCGGTGGATTTGAAGAGCAAAAGTCGTACTTTCACCTTCATGGTGCTCTGATTAAACGAAAGACGCTCCCAATTGACTTAAATTCGCATAGCCAAGGCATAGCGAGCTTGGCTTGTCCAAGTGTCATTAGCAACAACAACAACACGGCCAGTGTTCCATGTGATGGAACCCCACAAAATCGAGATGGAACGTGCTATCTTTACAAAATTTTCACTGCATACTCTTTAAGGCCTAAATAGACAGCCTACAATTGTTTTTGTTAATTTTTCATCTTTAAAATGCGTCTGAAAAGGTTAAAGATATTTTTTTAGATTTGTTTACTAGTTTTATTAAATTTGAGAGAGAATTCGCCATTTTCCTGAAGAACCGCGCCGTGGAATTTGTTTTTCTGTAGCGGGTTGGGATGGGTGGGTAAAAGATGTAGCGTTAGCATAGGTGAGATCAAGTCTCATCTGTCCGTTTTTTGATTGACTGTTCTTACTTTTTTATTCACATTGAATGCCTGTGGGATGGGCTTGGCTTTAGGTTTTGGGGACGGCCCTTATAACTGGCTGAGTGAGACCCCTTGCAACACTTGCAGTGCTCAGTCTTCCGTGTAAGCATTCTCTGGCAGGATTCATAAGGGAATCTGAATCTTGCTGCATTCATTAAGTTAAATAAGTTATATCTCATCAGCTTAACTTTTTCTGATCTCCCTGGATTGATCAGTAAATCACAAGATATATAAACATCAATATTGTAAATAACTTCAAACTGAAAAACATCTCAGACGCTTAAAAATGGAACTGACCCGTAGAGTATTTGAAAAATTTTACCAGAAAAATCTTTTAAGATATTTTCGTCATTTATACATGCACAAAATTTGTAATATAGAATAAAGATATAGAGCTACTTAGATCTATATATAGAATCTATAATAATATATATAGAAGACATAGAATCTTTTGAGCAAAGTATACAAATTTTAAAAAATCAACCAATTTAAAGTAATTTAAATTTTTTAAATGCTTAACAATTAAAAATTTGTTTTTAAATTAAAAAATTTTAAATTTCATTTGGAGGACATTGCTACCACGAAACATTTTATTACAGCTGACTTCATAGAACAGGTCGACATTCGAACTCCTATAACGAGTACGAATGCCTTAACTAAAATTTCAATTATAGAGATCCAAATATTATAATTTTCAGTACAAATCTTAGAATAGAATTGCAATATATATACAATTTAATGAATTTAAACGACCTAAATAAATATCGTTATTTATTAACAAATGGCACTTTAATTTGAAAATTTTAAATTATAGTTAAAAAAAATAGTTTGCACTTTTTCTGATAAAAATATTATTTGTTTGTTTCTTTAAAAATATTATCTGCCAATTTTATTATCATATATTATTACCATATATTATTATAAATATGCATTAATATTACCTAACACTGCTTTTTCTGAGCAAAAACTAAACATCTTTAATTAAAATATTATCTCAAGTAATATTTTTTGGAGTGTATCAAAAATTAACTTTTTTTTGGCTGATTGGAAACACATATTCTTTTATTCTTAAAACTAATTTAATGCAATGTATGTGGCAGAATTATCTATTTCCATTAAATGGTAAAATTTGAGTTACGCTTTTTACGTGTTTTTCAATTCCTACGTCTTAAAATATATTTCTGCAATTCTATAAAGAAACAAAACATTTCCTTATTTTTCACACTAGCAAAAGCACCAAAATGACGAAGGTAAAAGTAACATAATTATATTGTGTTGTTTTTTCTAAAATTTTTTAGATATAACTAGGTTTTTAAAGTTATACTTAAAAAATTTTAGATGTGTTCAAAGTAGTCTCCTCCAGCATCAATGCACTTTGGTAGACGAATTTTCCACAGATTAAATGCCTCAAGCCATTCATTTCTTCGAATAGATGAAAAAATGCATTTATAGCCACATCAATCTCTTCTTCTGAATGAAAACGATGTCCACGTAAGTTCTTTTTTAGATTAAAGAATAACCAAAAGTCGCACATAGCTAGATCAGGTGAATACGGCGGATGTTCGATCATTTTAATTTGTTTTTTTTAAGAAACTCAACTGTTAATCCGGCGGTATATGAAGATGCATTGTCATGGTGAAGCATTAGTCCCCTAACATTCAGTTCTTGTAGAATTTCTGGAAGACATTTAGTGATATACCAGTTTGCTGTTACTGTCTTCTGTTCTTCCAACTTGATGGCTTTGACCAATCCCGTACTTCTGAAGAAAACGGCAGACATCATTTTTTTCAGTGCGCGTTGTTTTTTCACCATTGTCAGCGTGGGAACATCTTCAAAGACCCATACTTTGCTTTCTTGACGTGTTGGAACGTCAAAAAACGGTATATACGTTTCATTACCAGTTACAATTTTAGAAATGATGCGGTGGCCACCATCATTCAGCATATTTAGAGTTTCTTTACTGATTCTGAAACGTTACTCTTTTTGATGCTCAGTTAGATGATGGGGAACCCAACGGTAAACTACTTTTTTCATATGTAATTCTTCATGAATGATTTTGTGTATGGCTGCGGATCCAATGTTAAGTTCCTTCGGTATCATTTGATAGGTACAGCGATTATCATCCATTAACATTTTTCGTATGGCAGACACATTATCTGGGATGACTGCCGACGGCGGCCTTCCTGTGTGTTCTTCATCCTGAAGAAAATTGCGACCTCTTCTAAATTCTCTAAACCATCTGAATACAGTAGCACGAGCTGGAGATTCATCACCCAATGCTAATTGCAACCGTTGAACGCATTCTTCTTGATTGAATCCTGCTTTGAAATCGTAGAAAATCATAGCGCGAAAATGTTCTCGCGTCAACTCCATTTTCTCTTCTGTTTAAAATTTATTCCATGCTGAACAAGTTGAAGTAAGTCAGTAAAAATTGTCTTCTGTGTTAAAATACTTTGTACTTTAAAATTAAACCGTTATTTTTATTTTGTAAATTTTCGTCTGCGCGTATCTCAAAAATTTCAGAGTAACCCTCATATAGGTAGTAGAAAAATCAACCGAATGTTAGAAGAAGAATTGATGGTGTTTTTGACAAATTAACCCATTTAAAAAATTTTCTACCTTAGATTTTGCTTCTGGATATTGACATACATTGCTGGAAAACAGTAGAGACACTCATTATTTATATTATGCTTCAAATTTTTGCCCAATTAATGTAATTTTTATTTTTTATTTTACTAAACTAATTTTTCTTTTATTTTCAGTGAATGAGTTTTATTTACCATCGCCATTTATTGAGCTTCATAAACAATAAAAAAATAAAATTAATAATTTCCTTACATTTATAGTTAACTTCCAGAAGATTTCATTTATAATCAAACAAAAATTTGTTGTCTTAGAGACTCTAAACTATAGAGAAGTTTTATTTTTTATAGTACTTTAAATTTACCAAATAAATATGCACTTTTATCGGTATAAGTTTACTAATATTCATATATATATTTGAAATTTAAGATCAAATTATTTTTTACTTCAAATTATCAAATTAATATCAAATAATTTAATGCTTTTTCGAAAATAATTTTTATTTGACTTACAATTATTGACTTTCTTTTAATACCATAGCATTTGATTATTAGTTTTCTTAAGCATCTTATATTCGTAAAATTTGTATCGAACAATGAAAGTTAAAAGTGTATTTTACATTTTTTTTGTATTTCAGTACTCTTCTATAAAATGATTTAACTTTTTTTTTAATATATAAGAAACACTTAAAGGTAGGAAGAAACTATTTTTCAGAAATATAAAAATATGTGTAAAATTATTATACTACATTCTTGTTTTAAGGAATTTTAAGATTAAAATTTTAATAATTAAAACTACTTTTAATTATTGTTGTTTTATCTAGCGAAAACTATTCCGTTTGTGTAAAAAATATCTTCAAAATAATTCATGATAAAAATATGATCTTATTTCAATGCTCATAATTATAATAAACAGTGGTTGATAATTTGAAATATGATTTTTATGAAGTCAATAAAATATTCTCCTGGGTAAAATGTATGATTAAAAAAATTCAATAAATAATTGAAAGGAAAATTATGAAATATATAAAAGTTAAAATCTTTTTCTAATATAAATATTTATATAATTATGGATGAGATTTTGAACAAACAAATTTTTTTAAAACTATATTTAGATGCAAAATATTACTTAACTTGCGAAGTATTATTCAGAAGTTATAGCTAATTTAATAAAATGAACTACTATAAATTGTATCAAATTTAGATTGATTCAGAAAATTCCTGATATTACTAAAAAATGTTTAAATAGAAATGTTTGCCTAAATTTGTGTATTCGAAAAAAATTTATTTCAGTTTTTATTTTATTTGATTCTTTAAATCAATTTATTTAATGTTGTTACGATGATATTTATTTTACATTGTCGTTACGATGACATAGATTGATTTTCAAATGGAAAGCAGTTGAAGATTTAGTAATAAAGTTTTTTAATTTCGAAACTAACAGAAATTAAGAAAATTATTTTTCGATGTCATATTAAAAATAGTGAAGTTATATTGTTTCGATTTATCAACATTTAACAAGTAAGTATATTTATCATAAAAATATTTATAAAAATGTAGAGAGAATCACTTAAGCAAGTATTTTAATTTCAATTTTATATGCCACTGAAGACAGTTTAGGGGCTTATTTTCTCTGTTTTATTTCTCAGACAAAATAAATAAAATATTTTTTAAATCGCGATAAGAAAATGAAGTTTATAAAAGGCTGAAGATTTAAGTTATGGGATTTGAAATACTCATAAAATAGCTGAAGTAAGGAAATTAAAGTAAGTGAAATTTTAATAAAGATGAAGTTGAAGATATATTAGCTAGAATGAATAAAAAGAACTAGAAAAAAAGATAGTATCAAGGGTGAAGAGCTTGAAAAGATGAAATACAAAATAGATGAGCAAATTTGGAAAATTTACCTTTTGAAAACGTTGAACAAACTCAGAAAATACAATTAATGAATACTGTGAATCTAGATTTAATGAAATCAAATTAATTTTCAAGTAGTTTCAGATACTGAGAAGAACTAAATCACACTCCGCAAATTGAATGAATGGTGTACATTTTAAGTATTTTATCACCTGCAATTTCATGAAAAATTCCAGTAAATATATTTAGGCCAATGAGAAGCCCTGTTCATATTCAAATAAGAACATGTCTTCTTATTCCAATAAAGCTATTGTACAATAATTCTTATTATATTCTTCTTATGTTCCAATAAGAATTCTGAAAAATAAGGTTGATTTCAAAATGAATATAACTTAAAAGTGATTTAAATTTATAAGAAAAAAATCTTCATAGATAAAAAAAAATACTTAAAATATTTGTAAAATTACAAAATAATGGCAATTTTTTTTACATCTAAATTCAACAGTTAAATTAATTTTTGCAGCATAATTAAAAGGTGTAATTAAATTTTTGTACTTGAAATACATTAAAATTACATTTTCTGAAATACTTATAAAAAACAGATTTCGGAAAAGATACAAGTAACATACTTATACTTAGTAACATAAAAGTTACACGTATTTCATTTTAAGCAAAGAATTTTAAAGAATGTTTTCCTACAATAAAAGTTATTGGTTCACATGAAAAAAATTCAATATTATGTTTCACATTTTTTTCACATTTATTAAATTTTATAAAGATATATATTTATTTTAAGCAAAAATCTTTTAAGAAATGTCTTCCAACAGTAAAAAATAATTGATTCAAATGAAAAGAAAAATAAAATCAAAATTTTGTTTGATTTGTTTTTCATATTTATTAAATTTTATACATATTTATTTTATTTTAAATATTTATTTTAAATTAATATTTAATTAAATTAATTTTAAATTAAAAGGAATACACATATTTATTTTAAACAAAAAATCTTTTAAAGAATGTTTTTCTACAGTTAAAAGTAATTGATTCAAATGAAAAGGAAAATAAAACCAAGGTTTTACTTTATTACCAATATATTTAAACCAATATTTGACTTTTTTTCATATTTATTAAATTATCATAACTTAATGATTTCAATAAAATTCAGTTTTTATTGCTGCATTTACAGCTGACGAAGTAAAATTATTGATTTTTTTTTATATTTTCAGAAAAAATATATAATAAACAATACTTATTTTCTTTGCTCAAAATATTGATTTATTACTATTTTTATTACACATCATGAAACAAAATTTTTAATATTCCATTAAAAGTATAACAGTTATTATCATATTTTACAAGTTATATTTTAAACAATAATCTATATATTTTAATTGCTTTTGTGTTATATTTTTATAGTTAAATCCAGTATTCATACATTGATCAAAACTGAATCATGGATGGAATAGTAATTTACAATATTTTATCTTAGCTTTCTTTATTTATCAGCCTATAATTATCAGATTTATTTATTGGTAATTGAAAGAAATTCTTTGAAAATTACCGTTAATGATACTTTTAGAGTAATAAGAGTTATATTTCTGTTAAAGCCTTCAAATCAATAGCCAACCTTGTGATTTTCTGAAATATGTTATTTGATATGTTTCCATAAAGATATCAAAATTGTTAGTTGATGATAGTTTTCAGAAGAGATTTGTTAACAATGGACTAATATATGATTTAATATTTGTGAAAAGATTATATTTCTAGAAAAGTATTTTAATTATTTGTGAGTAAGTAGAAGCATTTAAGATTTATTACTTTCTGAAATATATATATATATAGGTTTTTAGTGACAGATAATGTTAAAATATCTCCACTAAATTTTT